>JNDP01000968.1:0-203024 GCA_000696975.1 Apophysomyces trapeziformis B9324
CTTTTTTTAGACGGCAAAATAAAAATGTTTTTTTCACAGTCTCAAACAGATTACATGTGCTTGCTTTTGGTGCTTTTGCCTTTACTTTGACTTCACAGCGTTTTTACTTGTACAGTGCTTTAACCTGTTGGAAATTTTTATATCAGCACAATAACCCTCAAACTTTTCGCCATCTTGCCTTAACTTATGTATTGCATTCTGCTTCCATGGACATTGCTGCTTCAACCTCCCATATAGACTTTAGAATCTGGCAGCCATTCACTTTATAAATAAAACTTGCTGATTTCATTACAACCGAGATTACCTTATCCTTGTTTTCTTCCATTTAATATCTCTCTGAAGGTTAATTGCAATTCTGAACACCACCTAACTTTGACCATTCCCGTCCATACTATAACCATTTGTGAATTCGTCACAATGAGCTCTTTCTTTTACTTGCTGTTTAACAATAACAGTTTCAACACACACTCTTGTACAATAACCAATAGCTTTTGGCCTTGTAGCTTCACTTTCGATCTTATAATTATCTAGACTACGTCTATACTTGCGTTATTATTGGTTGATCCATTTAATCCATGATCTGTTTTTTGAAAGATGGATCATCCATATCCGATCTGACTTAAAACGGATCAGATATGGATGAGGGTATGATCCGATCCATATCTGGTTTTGACGATCCCTACCTGCATATGAAGTGACATGGGAACCTAAGGAGAACTTGGTGAATAGTGAAGAATGTATTCAAACTTTCAAACAATGACAAATTGATCAACAAGGATCCAACTCCAATTCCCAAACCCATTCGTCTTCAATTGACAAATTGGGACGTCATGATACTGTCAAGCGGTATCGGCCATGAAGGTCAGATGGCAAGACTAAATGAAACAACCCAGATGGGGTTCAGATGAAGTAGCTATGATAGGCGCAGACGAGGTAGACAGGACAGGCAAAGTCGACGCAGGAGCACCAGAAAAAACATGATCTTCATCTTCTTCATGAGCATGCAACTCATCCTCTGTATCCTCAAAGAATGATGGTGTACCATCATCATAAGATGGAATAGAGCCTAACGAAGGATTGCAGATCAAGGGGGGAGGAGGAACACTAGACACACACTGTAACCAAGCTGAACGCCATGGAAACACAGGAGACCAGTTTTCTGCAGGAACTGAGTCAACTCCAAATTCCATCCAGACTATGGGTGAAGAGAATCATGTATGACTAGCACAAGAGGCCATAACCTGTGACCAATATTCAACTGGTACTAAGATTGGCCTGACAGGGATGGCATCAGCCAAAAGTCGTTGATGCAGTCATGAATGAGGTCCACCCTCATGACCATAGGAACGGTTGATGCAGCCAGCTTTTCATTTCTGGCGACACATATCACACCAGTGACCCTGGCAAGGTACTGAAGAAGGCGTCCAATTCATGCACATGCGATTCACACAGAAACAGTAATTACAAACATTGGAAGGTTGATGACCATTATAAAGAATCTCTGGTGAAGTCGACATATTAAAAAGTAATTGAAGCAAAACAAAAATGTCGAAGTCGCCGTCACATTAATACAAAGTCTACCCACCAAGTCACACAACCTACCTATCTTTTTTGTTATTGTCAGTATTAGTTATTTCTCTTTTTATCATTATCATTATTATATCTTATTCCCATCTTTACTGTAAACCCTATTCTAGAGGGGGAGAATGTCACAGCCCAGGTTATAGTAGTACTAACCTTAAGCAGATATATAATACTCTAGAACCAGAAGAAATAAAAATTAAGTCTTTTTCTGTTGTATCAACACTGACCTGGAAATCGATCTTCTATCAACTTATTATGATCATCATCTTAAGTCAATAACAATTAGTGAAAAAACTAAAAAAAGAAAAGTAAAAATAAGGAAAAACAAAGAAATTATAAGTCTTATGAAATTGAAGCTATTGTTAATCATAGAATAGAAAATAATATTTATCAATTTTTAGTTAAATGGAAAGATTATTCCAATAATGATAATAGTTGGTTAACAATTGATAATTTTAATGAAAAAAGTATGCTAAAATCATACACTGAAAGTAATAATCTTAGAAAACTATAATAATTTTAGATTTTACTTTATATCTATTTATTATATCTATTTATTTTTACATATTTTTGATTTTAATTTTGCGTTAAAAAAATTTTAGGCAAGGTTTTTTATAAAAAACACTTCGAAAATTTATTTTCTTGTAATGCAAATTTATTTTTAAAAAACAATATATATAAAAAATTAAGGTTAAATATGAATTTTATCCGTTATATAATATTTCTAAAAAAGGAAGTCAAAAAGTGAAATAAGCACTTATGTCTGATTTATTTCTTATAATTTTTATTTTATGTCAGTTATTTTACAATTAATCTAAAATTAATAGTATATGATTTAAAATTCTAAAATAATAAAGAAATTATAATTTATTATAAATTTTATCAGTTATATCAATTTTGTTATTACAGATATATCTGCATTGTGAGGGATGGGCCACTCTTGGATCGCCTTGACTTTATCAGGAGAGGGTAGGATACCTTCTGCTGAGACTTGGAATCCCACAAATTGTAATTCCTTCTTATAAAATTCGCACTTTTTGAAATTCACAACCAGTTGGGCCTTGTGTAGAGCCTCTAGGACTAGTCTGACATGTTCTTGATATTCCTCCTCAGACTTACTGTATATGAGAATATCATCCAGGTATACAAGCGTGAACTTATCTAAATAGTCACCTAGCACTGAATTCATAAGCTTCTGGAAGGTTGGTGGAGCGTTGGTAAGACCGAAGGGTAGAACCAAGAACTTGTACAATCCATACTGGGTATTGAAGGCTGTTTTTGGTATATCTTCTTCATGTATTCAGACTTGATGATAGCTGCTTTTTAAGTCAATGCTTGAAAAGAACCTTGCACCACTGAGGCGTTTGAGGCAATGGATGAGAGTTTCATTGAGTAACTCAATTGATGGCATGGTAATCCACGCACATATGCATGGAGCCATCTTTTTTTCAGACGAACAGTACAGGTGCTCCCCAGGGTGACGAGCTTGGTTGGATAAGACGCAGATCCAACAATTCCTTGAGTTGTTTTCATAGCTCATCAAGCTCCAAAGGACTCATCTTGTAAGGCGTGTTGTATCCATAGCTACAATGGATACTCTCACTACTCCGACTATGTCTAAATAGGGATGATGGACTTTAAATATGGACTTACATAACACAGGATCAAGCAATCCCAACTCAGTTCCTTAATACAATGAACAATACTGAGCTTCTATGATCCGCCATGGAGAAGTCTCTCCATTATAGAAGGCAATTACAAATCACTCAGTATAAATCACAGTCCTGTCCATCTAGATCCACAGACATTTTAGTATAAAAGAGTAATGTTTTTATTTGAATAAACATCATCCTATATTGAGTCTTGCGTATATTGCTTGTCTCTTTCTCTCATCAGATAAAACATTACAAGGCGGTTGGGTAATGGGATCAGCACCACCAGTATTGATAACGTGCACCACCTCTTGTTCTGGCAGTAACCCAGGCAACTTGTCTTGGAAAACTTCCCAGAACTCTGTGATCAGATCTTGTACCCCATGATCTTTGCAACCTTGTTCATCTTTCAGATTGGAATGGATATACCCCAGAAACATCACTTGCACATCCTTGTTTCTCTTGATATGCTGAACTTGTCAATGTGAGATCAAATATGCTAATTCTGGGTCTTGTCACTCATATATAGGTCAGATCATGTATTCTTGATTGTTCATTTTAATCTTCCAAGTATCTCTGTCCCAGTCAGGCATTGGTCTTGTACGTTTTATCCAGTCATGGCCTAAGATCAGGTCAAACTTGGTGTCCAGGACATAACTGCCAGCATTCAAACATAAAGTTACTTGTTTGGTGATATTGAACTTGTGCCCCCCTGCAGTTTCAACTTGTCAACTGAACACTGTCTTGGCAGGAAGATCCTTGACGAGATGTGATGAAACATATGTGCCTGATGCACCACTATCCAATAATACCTCACAATTGTTGCCATTGCAGACCATGTTGTACAGGGGTAAATCGGTATTATTTATTGCGTTTAAGTTTTGGATATATCTAACATCGTCTTCCATGGATGCTTGACTTTTTGTAATTTCTGGGTCTTCCTCCAGGTCGATTAATGGTAGTTCTTTCCTGGCTTCACAAACGATGATGTTGAGGGATTGCTGTTTTGAGCGCAAAGAGACTCCCTCTATTCCCAACGCGCCTTCCCTTTTAAATCACTGTTCTGTCCTGGTTCCTTGTCCTTGCCATTACCTGAAGTGCTTATCATGGGAGGTGAGGGGCAGTTTTGTGCAATATGGCCTCTTCCTCCACAGTTATAGCAGGTGATCGTGCTACTGTCCCATTTGGTTGTCCTTCTTGGTTGTTGCCACCTGACACTTAGTTGATTCCTACCTGAATAACCTTGGCGGTGTTTGTTATTGTTTCAGTATGGCTGTTGGTGGGTCTTGATCGCATTGAGCTCCATGGGTGAGGGTCCTGTTTGTTGTGTAGAGTAATAGGCCCGTTCTTCCACCAGCAGCATAACTCATGGGGCTCCCTAAACCTTGAGCACAATCCCAGGTGGATTCAAAAGCTTCAGCAGCATTGTATGCTTCAGTCAATGTTTTGGGTCTGCTTAGTAGGACTTGCAGTTGTGCGTCATATTTAAGTCCTTGAATGAATTGGTGTGCCGCGTCTTCATCAAACATTTCTGGTAGATCCAGCATGATGTATTCGTGGATTGTACCTGTTTGTTGTAGGTTTTGAAGGCGCTGCTGAGCTAGTTGAGCTGCGTTACTAGGCTTAAACTCCTTCCTGAAAACTTCCTTGAAGTCCAACCAAGTTTTTGGTACAAGTCGTAGCCCAGTAATTTCATCCACATTTGACTCTAAATATTGCCAACAGGTTGCCACTCCGTCCCTGAGCAGCATGGACGCATACAGGACTCATTGCTGATTGTTGAGACCATTAAAGTCGCCATGTTTTTCTACCATGTGCAACCATGCCTTGATTGTGGCTGATGCTCGATCACCTTGGAAGACATCTGGTTGGACTGGTTTGACTGTTCCTGGTAGGGTCATGCTGCAGTTCACTCTGGATTCTTCCTGTAGAGCCTTGATTTCTTCTTGTTGTGCCTTGATCTGTTCTAGCATGGAGTGCATTGTGGCCATCATCACTTGTTGATCCATACTTTTCTTTTGATACAATTCTTGAAATTGTTGACTTAATCTTTTTGCTTTTTCTTGTAGGGTTCTGAGGAGGACATTCTGATATAATCTAAACATTTAAATTTCAAATAAATTTTAAAATTTAACTGTTTCTAAATACTTATCTATTATTGATGTTTCATTAAAATCTTCTTGCCATACCCATTCATTGTATGTTTCATCATAGTTTTTCCATTTTACCAGAAATTTCATTCTTTTTCTAAATTTTCTATGACTTAATATTTTTTTCTACTTCAAAATTTTCTTCATCATTTTCACTTTCTAGTTCCATACTTAATTCATTTGTTCTTTGAATATTATTATAATTAAAATAATTATATAAGTAGTCTGATTGTCTATTATTCATTTCTGCTAGTTTTATTAAATCAAACTTATATATAATATTATCTACTTCTTTATTTGGATTAGGATAATTAAATTTTTCATTAGACCATAAAATATGATTTGGTTTTATAGGTATATTATAAATATCAACAAACTTTTGTATATTTGATAATAAAAGTGCTAATTTTAATTGTATATTATATGTTTTTATATCTGTTATTTTACAATTTCTTTCATCATTATTAAATCTTTTAAATTTATTACCAAGCAAACTAAAATAACTTTCAATTTTACTTCTAAAACTACCAAAGGTCTCATTTTATAATATTTCATTATCAGTTAATTCTTCATTTTTATTTTTTCTAATTGGAAACATAAAATTACTTGTATTTATTTTATTATTTCCCTTTTTATCACAATTTTCTATAAATTTTTCAAAGTAATAATAATATCCACCATCAAATGCAAGACAATCATTTTCATTAAATTTACTTTCTAATTTCATTTCTAAAAACATTTGTCCATCATTATAATTTCTACATGGCTTACTTTCAGAAACATACATTACAAATTCATTAATATCACAAACTACTTGTGTCCTTAAGCCACTTTTTTTAAATTTATAAGAATAAAACTTTCTTTTTTTTATATCATTTTTTAAATAGTCAATTCTACTATCATGACCATCTATAAAAAGAGTTTGATTTTTAAATCCTATTGGATTAATTTTTTTAGCATTAATTATTCTTAAAGCAGTAGATGAAAACATATTTTCTAATAATTCTGTAAATAATCTATTTAATTCATTTTTATTATCATCCCAAAATTGTTTATATATTTCATAAAATGAAGAAGATGGTATAAAGTTTTCCATATCTCTAATAGAATTTCCTGTAACTAAATGATATAAAATTAATAATCCTTTTCCATAAATATATATGGTCCTTTATAATCATATTTATTAAATATTTTTACTAAAAAAAGAATACAGGAATATATCCTATCTTATTTATAAGTTCTTCTTTTACTTTTTCTATATTATCAATATGCTTAATTTCTTCTCTATGCTTATAATTAGATATTTTTATAGGATAATGCATATCTAAAAAGTGCCAATAACTATTATTTATATTTTGTAATTCATTTGTTAATATCTCTTGTTCCATTTTTATATTATAACTAAATTCAATTTTTGATTATATTAAACTAATAATTACTTTTTAGAAATTTCTGGTAAAATGGAAAAACTATGATGAAACATACAATGAATGGGTATGGCAAGAAAATTTTAATGAAACATCAATAATAGATAAGTATTTAGAAACAGTTAAATTTTAAAATTTATTTGAAATTTAAATGTTTAGATTATATCAGAATGTCCTCCTCTTTTAAAAATATTAATATTTTCTATTAAATAATATATAAATTAATATTAAGGAGGACATTCAACTACATTAATTTTTTTAAAAATATTTATTTATATATTAATCTTATAAATGACATAATTTAAGATCTATTTTTTAAAATGCCAAGACTTTTAATATTACATAATCAAATACATCTACAAAAATGTATCTTTTGTAGAAATGTAGATTTTTGCCTATAAACTCCTTGATACATTTTTTATGACATAAAATTTACATTTTTTAAATGTAAAAATGTCATCAAAATGTATTCTTAAATATTAACATAAATGATAAATATCACTTCTAGATGAAGTTCTGTTTTCTAAATAATAAAAAAATATATTTCTTTTTACTAATAATCAAGATTAAATCTAGATATCAGATGAAAATCCATCTGATAACCATCTGACAATTATCTTTTTTTAGAAATAAATATATTAATCAGATAAAAAACTATGATTTTTATTTGGCAGATAATATATTATCTAAATGTATTATTTTTGTCATATATTTTCATATTAATCTAAATTATATTTATATTTAAAAATAAAGTTTAACATAATTAAAAAAGATAAAACAGAAGAATGTTAATTCTGATATTTATCATTTATGTTAATATTTAAGAATACATTTTGATGACATTTTTACATTTAAAAAATGTAAATTTTATGTCATAAAAAATGTATCAAGGAGTTTATAGGCAAAAATCTACATTTCTACAAAAGATACATTTTTGTAGATGTATTTGATTATGTAATATTAAAAGTCTTGGCATTTTAAAAAATAGATCTTAAATTATGTCATTTATAAGATTAATATATAAATAAATATTTTTAAAAAAATTAATGTAGTTGAATGTCCTCCTGAGATTTGTCTCTGAAAACTGTTTCTGATCTTCTTCTGGTATAACTATTTGCTTGACGTTTGTCTTGTATAATTCTCGGTATTCAACTGGTAGACTCTGAAGGATGAATTCTTGAATTACAAACTGCTTTTGTTGTTTGGTGGAAAAATTGCTTGACATCAGCTACCAAATGTCATCGTCATATGCTGAGCTGGAATACCAATGGCCAGGTAACAATGGAAACAATGATAGAGGATTTGCAAGATAATAAAATAGATCGTTCCTTTATTTTGTTTCTAGTTCTATGATATTTATACTGTGTTATTTTTCTATGAGCTGACTGCTAGTGAGTCATGAAGACTTCTGTTCTTGCGTAATGATACTTGTCATGACTCACATTGAGAACATTTGACACATGGTAAATATGGTAGTACTAATGTACTCCCAAAGAGGTAAAAAGGTGATACAGCGGAAAAGTGCTACGACAATTATCTTTAGTCTATCATCCTTGTAGATCTTGCTTGGTATATTTCAGATGTCAGAGCCAGAATTGGTGCATTAATGAAAAGACTCTTTTTACTGAAGCCTTCCAAGAAGTTCTTGAAGTTGCGATTAGTTTCCAAGAAGTTCATAGATACTTTTCACATCTTCGCGTTTGTAGAAAATTATAGAAGTATTATATGTATAAATACTTTGGATAGTTTGTGAAAAATAAACATCATCAAATCCCTTCACACACTTTTATCTTTTACTTCTGTTTCTTTATGATTTCTATATTCCAGCTTGATTGGCAACTTGTGTCCAAAACAGTAGCTGTGAATCAACTTCATGAAAACGACACAGATCAGGATCAATATGACACCAGGAAGAAAATACCGCTGTTGTACTTCTTTTTGGCTGATCCAATCAATGGCCACAGAAGTGCAGTTGAATAGCAAGAGATAAAACAAACAAGAAATGAAGAATAAAACGAATGAATGTTTATTGATTTCCACATCTATGATATTTATACTGCATTATTTCTATAACTTGATTGACAATGAGTCATGAAGCATTATGTTGTTGAGTAACCATAATTGCTCATGACTCACATTGAGAGCAATTGACACACCATAGTGGAAGGTGGCACTGACGCGCTCCAAATCAGGCAAAAAGGTAATACAATGAAAAACTGTGTCGTTTTCATGAAGTTGATTCACAGCTACTGTTTTGGACATGAGTTGCCAATCAAGCTGGAATATAGAAATCATAAAGAAACAGAAGTAAAAGATAAAAGTGTGTGAAGGGATTTGATGATGTTTATTTTTCACAAACTATCCAAAGTATTTATACATATAATATTTCTATAATTTTCTACAAACGCGAAGATGTGAAAAGTATCTACGAACTTCTTGGAAACTAATCACAACTTTGAGAACTTCTTGGAAGGCTTCAGTAAAAAGAGTCTTTTCATTAATGCGCTGATTCTGGCTCTGACAACTGTATCGTCGCCATATCCTTGAGCTGGTAATCCAATGGCCAGGAAAAGACGAGACAGAGATAGTGAACAATAGAATAACAATAAAAATAAGTGGATAAGATATGCCCCTTTATTCTTCATGATCTCATGGATATTTATATCTTTTTTCTACTTCTAAATTATGTAATCTTTTTGGTATGATGATAAAAATGGGAACTCAGTTAAAAAGGACAAAAGGTAAACTGCGGTAGATGAGAACTTCTTGGAGATTTGATCTTTTTGGACAAACACTGAGAGAAGCAAAGACTTGCCTTCTTTGGTACTTAAGCGTGATTGGCCGTTGGTCTGCACTATGACACCACTGTCATAGCAGTTTTTCGTTGTATTACCTTTTCGCCTGATTTGGAGTGCGTCAGTGCCACCTTCCACTATGGTGTGTCAATTGCTCTCAATGTGAGTCATGAGCAATTATGGTTACTCAACAACATAATGCTTCATGACTCATTGTCAATCAAGTTATAGAAATAATGCAGTATAAATATCATAGATGTGGAAATCAATAAACATTCATTCGTTTTATTCTTCATTTCTTGTTTGTTTTATCTCTTGCTATTCAACTGTGTCGTAACACAAACTGTTCCACCAATCATGGTCAAGAGCTCAAGATGGTAATCTTCAGCCCTCTTCCAAAAATGTCATGAACTACAAGAAGTACCCTTGGTTATTGACCTTGACGTAATACTCGCAATTGGTTTCCTTTTGCATCCCATTTCTGACAAGGATGACATAATGTAGCTAGAATCAAAAGATATAAATATTGGACAAACTAAGCAGAATAAAAAGAATCTTTTTTATCTACTGTTTTATTTTATTCAGTGGACTCGTCGATCATCCTTGAAGATCTTGTGTGGACTATTTCAGATCAGGATTGATACGACATTTGGTAGCTGATGAAAATTTTTCATGGAAGCAGAGTTGCAAACTGTCAAGGACATATCGTTATTTACTGAAGAAGACAAAAACCACTTCAAAATCGAAGAACGTGTACAAAGCCTTTTGCCCTCAGAGCTTATCAAGGAATATTGAAAATATTGTGCAGTGAACCATTTACCTGAAGAACTTCGTCTTAAATCATCTGCCACTCGGGAACGTCACTGGACACAACTCACTTACAAGTTTGCTCTTAAATTCACAACTGCTCAAGCACCACATCTGATCCACCTGCTTCAAGACCCGTCCACCAACAACCAAAGCTCTTCACAAAGTCAGATAATGGAAGAATTGCCAACAAATCTCGCTGGAATCCATATTCCACCACCAGATAACTATCAAGGTGATCGCGTCACAAGCACCATTGACAATTGGGTGATGGCTATGGAACAATATTTGAACTTGTATGTCATGTCTGAAGAACGCTGCCTTGCAGTTGCAGTAACCTTTCTCTAAGCCCATGCTCTCACATGGTGGAACCAGTTGGTGATGGACTCTTGCGACCTGAAAACATGGAACAAATTCAAGGAGGAACTAGTAACCCAATTTCAACTGGCATACTCAGTACAGACTGCTCGTTGCTGTCTTAGAGAACTACGCCAAGTTGGCTCAGTCAGTGATTATGTGGATGCATTTCAGGATATTCTTTTGGAGCTACCGTCTGTGACCAATGACAAAGCATTAGATCAATTCATATCAGGTTTGAAACCAGCAGTCTGTAGTCATGTTACAGAAAGAGAACCACTGGACTGTGACGACGCCATTCGCATTGCATTAGCATATGAAACTGGTCGCCGCATTGGCTATGGAGGATCAACTGACCTGGGAAGAACTTCTGTGGAGACAAGGAATGACGATGTAATGCCTATGGATCTAAGTGCCATGGTTGCAGCCACGATACGGCAGTTGAATTTCTCAGGACAACGACAGGGATCAGCATTTCCAGGAAACCAGAGAACAACGCCATCAAACATCACCTGTCATTGGTGTGGAAAACGGGGCCATGTGCTAAAACGCTGCCGGGAACATACTCGCACCTTCTGAGAAATGGATATGCAGTGTCATCAAGGACACCGACCTGCACAGGCTCAAGTCCATGCAACGATTGTGCAGGACGATAGTGCTGTCATAGAATGCGATGATAACAATAGATCCAGAGAAATAAAAGATCAGCTTTTGTCCAACTATTCTGAGGATCATTCTGTATCATCTATGAACACATCCATGATTTCCCCTGACTCCGGATTTTTCCAAGCAATGAATGCTATGGCCACCAACAGTCTTCCTTTGTATCAGTTCACTGTGGCTGGAAAAAGCTTTCTAGCTCTTATTGATAGTGGCGCAAGCACCAATTACATCAGTCCTTGAGTAGCTCCCTTCACAAAGGTGTCAAGTTTGCCTACGACGCAATCCGTGGAAACTGCAAATGGCCAGCTTTCAAGTATTACGGGCAAGGCACTGATCTCTGGTTTACTTGGCGACTATCATACAACGTTTGAAGCGTTTGTGTTCAACTCAAAATTCGATGTAATCTTGGGTAACACCTGGCTTCAACAAGTGGCTCCTATACCAAACTGGGTACAACGCACATGGACTATACAGGATGATCAGAAGACCTACGTACTCCACCTGGCCAGATCTGCAAAGAGCTCTTCTGAGACGGCTCATCTACTTCTATCCACTAAGCAAGTTGAGAAACTTTTATGGAAAGAGCGGGCCCAGTGTTTCCTGGTACACCCACAGGGGTTGATGGATCAAAAAGACGTCAATGCTAACTGGATCAAGCCTCTTGTGTCCAAATTTCCAGATGTGTTCTGCGAAGACGTTATAGGGTTGCCTCCAGAACGTGAAGTCCAGCATGTGATTGAGACACCTGGAGCTGCTCCCATCAATCGACCACCATACAAGATGAGTCCATGCAAGTTGGATGAATTACAACGACAATTAGCAGAACTATTAAAGAAGGGCCATATCCAACCAAGTTCGTCTCCATGGGGTGCACTGATCCTGTTCATCAAGGAGATATATCCTTATATTAAAAAAGTATTATCTTTAAAATATATATGTAAAATTAATTTTGGATAGATACATTTAAAATGGTATAATATGAATATTTTGAAATAATATATATAATTAAAACTTTTAATTTTAAAAGCAGTCATTAAATTTGTTTTTCTGTTTTTTATTATTTTTTAAATTTAGTCTTTCTTTATAAGTAACAAAATATAATAAAAAAACCTAATGTTTAATATAAGTATTATAATTAATAAAAAATAGGATATGGTTCAAGAAGAAAAATGGGGAGATGCGCATGTGCGTTGATTATCATGCACTGAACAAAGTAACCATACGGCAAAGTCACCCATTACCAAGAATCGACGAATGCCTTGACCAGCTCCAAGGTGCATGTTATTTCTCTTCGCTGGATCTCAAGTCTGGTTATCATCAAGTCAGGATACAGTCCAGTGATGTTCTGAAAACAGCGTTTAACACTCACTATGGCCAATTTGAGTTCCTGGTACTCCCATTTGGTCTCACCAATGCTCCGCCCACTTTTCAGTGCTTGATGAACTCCGTTCTACATGACTGTCTGGACAAGTTCGCCCTGGTCTACCTAGATGATATCCTGGTTTTCAGCAAGACGAAAGAAGAACATGAGATCCATGTGCGGCACATGTTAAAGAAACTGCAAGAAGCTGAGCTGATTGTGAATCAGAAAAAGTGTACCTTTGCCAAAACAGAATTGGATTTCTTGGGTTTCCAGGTGTCAAGTAAAGGGATCTTACCATCTCAACAAAAAATCAAGACCATCCAAGAATGGCCGGTTCCCACAAATGTGCAAGAAGTGTGACAATTTATTGGTTTGGCCCAACACTATAGACGATTTATCCCAGGGTTTGCTACTGTTGCAACACCAATCACTGATTTGATGAAGGGGACTGGTGCCAAGCAGAGACCCATTGAGTGGACTCAACAATGCCAGCACAGTTTCGACCTACTCAAAAGCAAGCTCATCCAAGCACTGGTACTACAGGCACCTGATATGTCAAAACCTTTCCAGATCAAAACAGATGCTTCTGACTACGGGATTGGTGCAGTTCTGTTGCAAACGGACAACGATGGCAATTGGCACCCTATCACTTATGAATCAAAGAAGTTTTCCATGGCAGAACGCGCATATCCCGCTCAGGAGAGGGAATTGCTTGGTGTGCTCCACGCTCTACGCACTTGGCGCTGTTTCATCAATTCTGCTGAACGAAACTACATAGTCTATGTGGATCATCTGTCCTTGCAATGGTTGCGCGACCAGAAAACCCCAACTCCTCGCTTGGTACGCTGGATCAATGAACTAGAATCATACAATCCTGAGATTCAATACAAGCCTGGTGTGGAGAACACAGTGCCTGATGCCCTTTCCCATGTTGATGGTGTGAACTGCGAGCCTGCATTAGAAAGTATTGAACCAAAATACCTGTACACTGCAATCAGCATTGATGAAACCAAGGACCCGCTCAAGGACTGGCCATGGTTCTATGTACAAGATCCAGATACCTGGCCTACCATCATAAAAGCCAAGCTGGAAAAGAATCGCCAGTACTTTATTGTGCGCGACAAGATTGTCTATTATTGGCCAAAACTGAATAGCCCTCAAGAATACTGATACGTCCAATTCTCATGGCGCGATGATCTAGTGGAAGACTTTCACAAAGGTTTTGGTCACACTGGAAGCAGTACATTGAGTGATCTGATGAAGCGTCATTGGTGGTGGCCTGACATGCAAAGTGATATTCACCAGTGGCTCAAGACGTGCCCTCAATGCCAGTTGTCCGCAAATGAAGACTGACTTCAGCACAAGGCCCCAATGCATTTACTGGACGTTCCTGCTGCCTTTTCCCGTTGGCACTTGGACTTTGTGGGTGAACTACCAGAGACAGACAGCGGCAATCGTTGGATCTTAGTTGCTGTGGACTACTCCACAAATTGGCCAATTGCTCGTGCAGTGCCTGAAGCGACTGGAAAAGAAATCATCAAGTTCATATATGAAGAAATCGTACTCCATTTTGGTTGCCCAGACGAAATCTTGATGGATCAAGGCGCAAATTTTATGTCGAAGATCGTTGCACACTACGTCCACTTGTTGAGAACAAATCACACTCTGACCTCCGCCTTCCACCCACGCACCAATAGAAAATGCGAAAGGTTAAACCAAATGCTAAAGAAGATGCTCAAAAAGTATGTAAATGGTGAAGTACACAACTGGGATAAGTATCTCAACACTGCTCTTTGGGCTTGCCAAATCTGCAAACATCAAACTACAGGTTTCAGCCCATTCTTTTTGACTTATGGCCGTGAACCAAAAATCCCTGGAGACGTCAGCAACCCTCTCATCCATATGTCAGAACAAGAGCCAGCCCCTGAACTACTTGCCGATGATGCATTGACCTATCTATGGAAACTAAGAGAAGCACGCACAACTGCTGAAATCTGGGTTTGAAGAAATGCTGAAGCTGACAAAAAATGCTGGGATGCCACCATGAAAACAGAGATGCAAATTTTTGACGTTGGCGACCTGGTACTATTATGCCACGAAAGCAAAAAGGGACTAGAATTCTCCTGGATGGGCCCATATACTGTGCTAAACCGCAACCTGGAATCCAATACATACCAATTACAAGAAGTACAAGGGAAGTCTTACTCATCATGGGTTCACACCAATCGCCTTCATCCTGCCACAGTTACAAGCAAGACCACTGACAAATCTTGGTATATTCCATGGATCACTCGCGCACACAATACATCTGACAACACAACCTGATTTTTTTTCCTCTTCCTTATCTGCATCCCTTTTATTGTTATATCTTTTCTTTCTTCCTTGCCTCTTCTCCTTTCGCTCAAAGTCGACCATATTCTTCTTTTACCTCACCCTGCTCTTCACTTGATTTTCTTTTATTAATCCTTCCACTTTCCCTATTTTCTGCGTTGGTTTGACTTTGTTATTTTTTTGATTTTTTTCCTTTCTTTTGCACATTGTACTGGTTGCTCGAGGTTGATCAACATTCTCAGGAGAGGATATTGTCGTAACACAAACTGTTCCACCAATCATGGTCAAGAGCTCAAGATGGTAATCTTCGGCCCTCTTCCAAAAATGTCATGAACTACAAGAAGTACCCTTGGTTATCGACCTTGACGTAATACTCGCAATTGGTTTCCTTTTGCATCCCATTTCCAACAAGGATGACATAATGTAGCTAGAATCAAAAGATATAAATATTGGACAAACTAAGCAGAATAAAAAGAATCATTTTTATCTACTGTTTTATTTTATTCAGTGGACTCGTCGATCATCCTTGAAGATCTTGTGCAGACTATTTCAGATCGGGATTGATATGACAACTGCACTTCTTGTCGTATACCTTTTACCTCTTTTAGAAACCTTTTGTACAACTATACTACTTGGTAGCACGACTTCCTTCAACGTGAGTCATTGCGACAATTGTCACACAAGCAACACTCTCCATGACTCACCTCAAGTCAAGCTTACAACAATAGACATAGAATTAGACATTATAAATATCAGTGAAAGCAAAATGAATAAAGTGGACCGACCTCCTCTGGTTTTATTGTATTATTATCTTTAGTCTATCATCCTTGTAGATCTTGCTTGGTATATTTCAGATCGGGATTGATACGACATTCTGTGGCCATTGATTGGATCAGCCAAAAAGAAGTGTCATTTCCTTGGATCTGAGTTTTATTCCGAATCACTGTAACGTAGTCAATCGGTCAAACTTGCAGCAGATCAGGGAAATGTTCAGATAATAAAATAAGGATCGTAAAAGAGATATTCTTTATTGTATCGACTTCTTCTCTATTTATATTTTTGTGCCTGATGGACGACGGCAAAACAATTCTACTTCTAAAACTTTTCAAAGGGCAACGATTTGATAGACGATGTTTCAAGATGATATAATCTTAAACATCGTCTTCTTGCCTTTCTTCCACTTTGATAATCGATCTGATTCGTTCGTCCATCTCAGGGTCCACACAAAAGAAGTCTGAATCCCAGGGATCAGGATTCAGCGACGACAATACCCCCTCCTTAGAATGTTGGTCGTCCTCGAGCAATGACAGCATTGGTAAAGCGGCCAACGTGGAAGGAGAGGTAAGAGAAGTCATTTCCTGACGCCATTGGGCACAGGACGTAGCAGGGCGATACCAGGTGGACTGGAAGCTTTCTGACTTCACATACTTGAGACGATCAATATGGACCCAAGAGTTGTAAGGATCTCCCTCAAGGGAAGTCAGCTTGTAGATACCGGCAGGAGCGTGTTTGTCTACCACAACATATGGGCCCATCCAATTGTATTCAAGGCTGTAGGGATTTTCATGGCGCAATAGAACGTGATCACCGATATCAAACTCTTGTGGTGCAATTGCAGCGTCCCAATGAGCCTTGTCTTTTTCACTAACAGTGGTCATCCAGGCTTCTGCAGTGGTGCGATCAGTGTGTAAACGCTGAAGGTCAGGCAACGAAGCCTTAGCATGCGTTTTGAAATCATGTGTAGTCAGCACGGTGATAAACGGATGTAATAGGTCACCTGGCAAACGAGGTTCTTGACCATACGTCAGATAAAAGGGGCTAAAACCCGTAGTGCGATGTTTGCGCACGTGGCAAGCCCAGAGAGCGGTGTAAACAAACTCATCCCAGTGATGGATGGCACCATTGACATACTTGCGCAGCATCTGTTTAAAAACACCATTCAAACGTTCGCATTTACCATTTGTGCGTGGGTGATAAGCCAAGGTAAATAGATGGTGCTGCTTTAACTTGGCGAGATAGTGCGCAAGCACCTGTGACATGAAGTTGGCGCCACAATCAGACAGTATTTCCTCAGGACATCCAAAACGCATTACAATTTCCTCATATAAGAAGGTAGCAATAGCTTCGCCAGTGGCATCTGGGACAGCGCGAGCAATAGGCCAGTTTGTAGTGTAATCTACTGCCACAAGAAGCCATCGGTTGCCACTAGGAGTCAGAGGAAGCTCACCAATGAAGTCTAAGTGCCAGTGACAAAAGGCAGGAGGAATGGTTAATGGCTTCATTGGCGCATGATGGACGTTGCGGTTGGCGCTCCTGGCTAGTTGGCATTGGGGACAAGTGGACAACCATTCTTGAATATCTGAGCACATCTGGGGCCACCACCAACGCTTACACATCAGATTGTATACTGTTGTCTGGCCCGCATGACCAAACCCCTCATGGAACTGCCTCACCAAATCAGCCCGACGAGCAAAAAGAACATATTGAATTTCATGGATAGTGTTGCCAATCTTCACTTTACGGTATACTTTACCCTCTTGCACCATGAAATGGTCTCGCTGAGCTTTCAGGGTCAGCTTAAAATCTTCAGGCCAGTCGTCTTCTGGGTGAGCATAAAACTTAGGCCACTCAGTTGGAGGAACGACCTGGGCAGCATATAAAGATTCCAGCTCCAAGGAGACATCCTCAGCGAGACATGTGGGACCATCGCAGTGGGACAGAGCATCAGGAACATGATTGTCCTTGCCAGGTTTGTACTGGATATCTGGATCGTAAGACTCCAGGTCTGATATCCAACGAATGAGACGCGGTGTTGGCTTTTGCTGTTGCTGATAGTACTTCAGAGGCATATGGTCTGTATAGATGGTATATTCTTTTCCGTCTATTAAGCAGCGCCAGGTGCATAATGCATGCAATATCGCTAGTAGCTCATGCTCTTGGGCGGGATAAGATCGTTCCGCATTTGACAGCTTCTTTGATTTGTATGCCAATGGGCGCCGTTGTCCATGGTCATCAGGTTGCAATAGAACAGCACCAATACCAAAGTCGGACGCGTCAGTTTTGATCTTGAAGGGCTTCTGCATGTCCAGAGGCAGAAGGACTGGGGCACTCATAAGTTTTTCTTTCAATGTATCAAAGCTATGTTGGCAAGACTCCGTCCAGACTATTGGGCGTTGTTTATGACCAGTCCCTTTCATGAGGTCAGTAAGTGGTGCAGCAATACTAGCGAAACCAGGGATAAATCGCCAATAATGTTGTGCCAAACCAATGAACTGACAGACTTGCTGGACATTGGTGGGCACGGGCCATTCTCAGATGGCTTTGACTTTATCAGGTGCTGGTAAAATACCATCCACTGAAATTTGAAAACCAACAAAAAGCAATTCGCGCTTGTTGAACTCACACTTCTTCAGATTTGCAACAAGCTTCACAGTGTGCAATTGATCGAGGACATGTCTGACATGCTTCATATGGTCCCCCTCATTTTTGCTGAAGATCAAAATATCATCTAGGTACACCAACGTGAAATCATCCAGGCAATCACCGAGTACATTATTCATGAGACTCTGAAACGTTGGTGGCGCATTTGTGAGCCCAAATGGGAGGACCAGAAACTCGTACTGCCCATAGCACGTGTTGAAAGCAGTTTTTGGCACATCAGAGGGCTGAATATGGACTTGATGATATCCGCTCTTAAGATCAAGGCTTGTAAAGTGAGATGCTCCATGTAAACGATCCAGGCATTCATCGATTCGCAGAAGTGGGTGAGCGTTGTGAATGGTGACTTTGTTCAATGCATGATAGTCAATACACATCCACATCGATCCATCTTTTTTCTTTATGAACAGAACTGGTGCACCCCATGGTGACGCACTAGGACGGATCTGGCCCAGGGCTAGCAATTTGGATAGCTGTTGTTTCAACTCATCCAGTTCTGCCAGGCTCATCTTGAAAGGCGGTCTGTTGACGGGTTTTGCATCGCCAGTGTCGATTACATGATGGATTCCCCATTCTGGAGGTATCCCCACAGGCTCATCCTTAAAGACCTTGCTATATTCTTCGACAAGACCACTCCAATCAGACTTTGGGGACTCTTGTGACAGATCCTTAAAGTGCACCAAAAAGCATTCTGCACCATGTTTCTTGACGAGCTTCTTGGCTTGCTTGGCGGAAACAAGATAGTCAAGCTGGGGCTCTGTCATGCAGGTCTTGTCTGGATACAACACGTACATGCGCCCATCCTTGGTGAAACGCCACTGGTCAGTGGCCCAATCAGGACAGGGTTTGACAGATTGGAGCCATGCACGTCCCAAGATCAGATTGAACTTGGTTGGGAATACGTACGCTTCAACCGTTTCTTTGCAGCCACCCAAAGTCAAAAGTAGACGTGCCTTCTGATATATCGCTGTATGATGGCCACCAGCAGTTTCAACTTCGCGGGTTGAAACTGTCATCAGAGCAGTAGCATGTTTCACAGCTTCTGGAGATATATAGTTCGCTCCAGCGCCACTGTCTATGAGTGCAAGGAAACGTCTTCCGCCTATGTGGATCTCATAAAGCAGTAAGTCAGTGTCAACAGTCATATGTAGCTGCTCCAGGAAACGTTGGTCTTTGAGCCACTCCGCCTCATCGTCAGCATTGGTAACAGGTACATAAGAAGAAACATATTCTTTATTAATGGAGGCATCACAAATTTCTTTCTCTGATTCGGGCAGATTACTCACCTCAGGGGGGGTTTTTCATCTATAATGCACAACTGACCTCCCTTTACAGTTGTGCGGGCTGAAAATTCGAGGTCTGTTGCTGCTGTTCTTGATCCAATTTGTGGATCACTGCAATTCGTTCCTTGCAAGCGCCACGTTTGTGCCCGTGTTTGTGGCAGAAATAACACTCAATTTGAGAAGGGTCGACCTGTCTTCTAGACCTCCATTGTCTGCCAGTTACCACATCAAGGTCCATGGGTGTTGCACCGTCAGAGTAGGAAGCAGCTGACGTACTTGCAGGGTACATGCGCATCAGTTCCGCCACTTTTCTGATTCTACGCCCACTTTCAAATGCCAAGGTGGCACAGACAGCTTCATCCATAGTAACAGGCTCTTGAGTAATGACATGGATGCGGATGCTGTCTTGTAGGCCCTGGACAAAACGATCTAAAGCTTCTTCATCGGTCATTGACGGGATGTCAAGCTGGATATCTTGGAATGTATCCATGTATGCCTTGACCGAACCTGTTTGTCTCAGGGCTGCCAAATGGTCTCTGGCCATTTGCAATGTGTGCGCCGGACAGAACTCATTGGTCAAAGCTCTTTGGAATTCTACCCAGTCTCTTGGTATATCATGATTCAGCTTGAGACGCCGCCACCAAACCTCCGCACGTCCCCACAAAAGGGTCACAGCATATTGCACCTTGTGGTCCTCATTTATATCGACAAAGTTGCAATACCTCTCAATGGATTGTAACCAGCTATCAATGATCACCGCCACGCAGTCACCCTTGTAAGTGTCAGGTTGTCGAACCTTGACCTTGGCTACTGACACAGGCCTGCCATTGTTAAGTCTCATGTTGTTTAATGCCTCAGTCATCATGGCAACCATATCCGCCATGTTTGTTTGTTGTTGATTCATTTCTAAAGATGTCCTGGTCTCTTGACTGACAAACAAGATCTGCAATTATGTCCTGGTCGCTCTTGACTGACAAACAAGATCCACAATTATGTCCTGGTCGCTCTTGACTGACAATAGCTCGAATTGTGTCCAGGTCCCTCTTGACTGACACAGAAATATCAGTTTTCTGATACGGCTTACTGTTGTATGGTAGAAAGAATTTTCATCAGCTACCAATTGTCGTTTCCTTGGATCTGAGTTTTATTCCAAATCACTGTAACGTAGTCAATCAGTCAAACTTGCAGCAGATCAGGGAAACGTTCAGATAATAAAATAAGGATCGTAAAAGAGATATTCTTTATTGTATCGACTTCTTCTCTATTTATATTTTTGTGCCTGATGGACGACGGCAAAACAATTCTACTTCTAAAACTTTTCAAAGGGCAACGATTCGATAGACGATGTTTCAAGATGATATAATCTTAAACATCGTCTTCTTGCCTTTCTTCCACTTCAATAATCAATCTTGTCATACTTCTTTTTGGCTGATCCAATCAATGGCCACGGAAGTTCAGTTGAATAGCAAGAGATAAAACAAACAAGAAATGAAGAATAAAACGAATGAATTGTTTATTGATTTCCACATCCATGATATTTATACTGCATTATTTCTATAACTTGATTGACAATGAGTCATGAAGCATTATGTTGTTGAGTAACCATAATTGCTCATGACTCACATTGAGAGCAATTGACACACCATAGTGGAAGGTGGCACTGACGCGCTCCAAATCAGGCAAAAAGGTAATACAACGAAAAACTGCTACGACAATCTGATTCGTTCGTCCATCTCAGGGTGCACACAAAAGAAGTCTGAATCCCAGGGATCGGGATTCAGTGATGACAAAAGTATGACATGTCATATCAATCCCGATCTGAAATATACCAAGCAAGATCTACAAGGATGATAGACTAAAGATAATAATACAATAAAACCAGAGGAGGTCGGTCCACTTTATTCATTTTGCTTTCACTGATATTTATAATGTCTAATTCTATGTCTATTGTTGTAAGCTTGACTTGAGGTGAGTCATGGAGAGTGTTGCTTGTGTGACAATTGTCGCAATGACTCACGTTGAAGGAAGTCGTGCTACTGTCGTAGTTAAGAACTTCCGACCAATCACAGCCAAGATCCATAAAGGGTAACTTCCTTTTTGCTTCGGCTATCATTCCTAAAACAGACATCTTCAAGAAGTCCTTTTCTGATCTGTCGCCGTACACTGCTGAGCCCCTCTCCATTGTTACAGTTTCACCAGATCGTCATAGTTTTCCTTTCTTATAGTTATCACCACTATTATTATGTAATTAGAAATTATAGCAAAAAGATATAAATACACAAACGATTGAAAAGAATAAAGGAGCGGACCCGTTCATCTTTTATCTCATTATCTTCTATACCTGTCTCAACCCTATCTGGCCATTGGGATTCCAGCTCAGAATATGGCGATGACATTGGTAGCTGATGACAAGTTCCTTTACCACCGAACAACAGAAGAAGTTAGTAATTCAAGAGTTTGTCCTCGAATATCTGCCAGAAGAATACCGATCAGAGTACTTAAGAAGAGAACAGCCAGTTACTATACCAGAAGAGCAACGTATCAAGTTGTCAAGCGAGAGTTTACAATTATTACGTGAAAAGGCAAAAAGAATTAGCAAGACATTTCAGAAGGCGTGCGAAAAAGGAAAAATGAACTCCACAAACGAACAGAGTAATTTGATGATGACTCTCCAAGGGATGTTGGCGCAATTACAAGCCCAACAAGAAGAAATCAAGGCGCTGCGTCAAGAAGCGGCCAATGCGCAGAAAACAGCAAGTGTTCTGCCTCGATCGGTGAAACCGGTGCAACCTGAAGTTTTCCGCGGTGAACGCTCATCAGCCACAGTTGAGGCGTGGTTACACATTGTTGACAAATATGGTGAATTGACCGAACTCACTGATGAGCAACGAGTCTTATACGCGTCGACACTGCTGAGAGATAGTGCAGCTACCTGGTGGCGACATCTGGAAATAACTATTGATGAATATACTGGTAACTCAATGATACCAAGAACATGGCGCGATTTCAAGGAGGTTTTTCGCAAGGAATTCAAGCCCAGCAATGCTGCTCAGCTTGCCCGTCAGCGACTTCAGAAATTAGAGCAGACTGGAAGTATCTGAGAGTATATCGTGGCATTTCGCAACATCATGCTCGATCTACCAGACATGTATGAAGAAGATTCAGTCCATCAGTTTGCACGGGGTCTCAAGTACGACGCTAGGTTGCAAGTGCTTCTCAGTCGCCCAAAATCCTTGATGGAAGCTTACAACGCAGCGGAGGACTTCGAATCTGCTTGGGAATGCGCACAAGGTGAACAAGAGAAATTTGGTCGCTTTACTAGACAGTACAGGGTTCCACAGGAAGACCAAGGCCCAACACCAATGGATCTGGACGTGATTAAGGCCACAAATCTGTCTAACTGGCGTCGTGGTGTCGGACAACAGTGGAATAGAAAAACTACGTATCAAGCAGGCTATCAGAAATGCTACAACTGCGGCGGGCAAGGCCACATTGCTCATAATTGCCCATCACCTCCTATGTCGAACCATCGCTCAAGACCCAACAACCAAAAGAAGGAGGGCGATTTAAAAGAGGAAGCACGTCGGGATTAAAGGGAGCCCCTTCGCGCGAACCAAAACCATCCCTTAACTTGGTTACCCAAAATCTGGCGTCACAGGGAGAAGAAGAAACGACTGCTCACTTATTGGAGGCATCAAGTCAAATGGAGGATTCCAAGGCATTTGAAGATGATCTTACTCATATTGAAAAACTGAACACAATAAAGACTTCTGATTTACCCCTGTATGAGATGATCTGCAATGAGCAAAAATGTCAGGCCCTCTTGGACAGTGGCGCATCCGCCACTTATGTCTCACCATGCATTGCACGCGGACTCCCCAGGATAGCCATAGAAGGTCGACAGGTTGAAACCGCTGGTGGGCATAGGATGAACATCACTCACAAAGTCACCCTACGGTTAAATGCAGGAGGTCTGATCCATGAGACATGCGCATATGTGTTCGATATGAAATTTGATCTCATCATCGGACGCGATTGGATCAAAGAAATGAAACCAATACCAGACTGGGATATGGATACCTGGAAGATCCAGAAGAACGGCCAAGATTACATACTTCGTCCAATCAACACTCGTGAAGTACCCGACTTAGCCTATTTGATATCTCATTGGCAAGTTCAATGGATCAAACGTAAGAAAGAACAGGAGGCCATGTTTATATGCTATCTGCGAGAGGATCCAAAGGAAACCGGTCTAGAAAAAGGTCTGCAAGTCAAGGAGCTGGTCAAAGAATATGAGGACGTCTTCCTAGACAAGTTACCAGGACTACCACTGGAACGAGCAGTAGAACATGTCATTGATACAGGAGATGCTTCGCCAATCAATCGCCATCCTTACAAGATGAGTCCCCTCGAATTGGATGAACTATGCAAACAGTTAAAGGAGTTGCTGGACCTCAGATTAATCCGCCCAAGCTCTTCCCCATGGGGTGCCCCAGTCCTGTTTGTGCGGAAGAAGGATGGATCCATGCGTCTATGTGTGGATTATTGCGCGATCAACCAAGTTACCCGCCAGAATGCACATCCACTGCCCAGAATTGACGAATGTTTAGAACGTCTAGGCGGTGCCAAGTGGTTCTCAAGTATTGATCTGAAGAGTGGATACCACCAGGTTTGTATTCGTGAAGAGGACATACCAAAGACGGCGTTCAACACACGTTATGGATCGTATGAGTTCTTAGTTCTTCCGTTCGGGCTCACAAACGCTCCACCTACATTCCAACAGTTAATGAACTCTGTGCTCGGTGATTATCTCGACAAGTTCGCACTGGTTTACCTGGATGATATCTTGATCTACAGCAAGACAGAAGAAGAACACCAAAAGCACATAAAACAGGTGTTGGAACGCCTCCGGAAAGCTAAACTCATCGCTAACCTCAAGAAGTGTGAGTTCAACAAGACCGAACTACAGTTTGTGGGTTTTCAGGTGTCTGGCGAAGGTATATGCCCGTCAACTGATAAGGTTAAAGCGATTCAAGACTGGCCGGTACCAACCAATGTGCAGGAAGTACGACAGTTCATTGGACTTGGATCCCATTACCGACGCTTTATTCGCGACTTCTCAACAATTACAGCCCCGTTGACTGACCTGACCAAAGGAACAGGTACAAAGAAACGAGCAATAACATGGACCTCTGAATGTCAAGCAGCATTCGAGGAAGTCAAGTCCAGAATGACGAATGCACCTATCCTGATACCCCCCAACCCGGAGCTCCCCTTTGTGATAGAAGCAGATGCATCTGATTTTGGAATTGGCGCGGTGTTGTTACAAGAGGGACCAGATAGTCTGATGCACCCCCTAGCGTTTGAGTCCAAGAAGTTATCCGCTGCGGAACGCAATTATCCAGCACAAGAAAGAGAGTTATTGGCTATCTTGCATGCATTACGGACCTGGCGTTGTTACATCGAAGGAAGACCATATACAGTATACACTGACCACCATCCTCTCTGATATTTCCACACGCAAGCCAAACCGACACCTCGCCTGACACAATGGATTGCAGAGATGGAATGCTACGATCCGCATATCCAGTACAAGCCCGGTAAAGAAAACCACATCCCAGATGCTCTATCTCGGCGCGATGGACCAAACTGTGTCTCCGAAGAAGCTTCACTAGAACCGGATTACCTTTATGCAGTCAAGGCGATACAAGAATCAGACTGGCCCAAATTCTATGTCAAGCCAGAAACAGATTGGCCCGCTATGTACAAGGACCTTCTATTGAAACATTGTGACAAGTTTGTGATTGACGCAGATCAAGTGTTCCGCAAGGTTAAGATAGGTGACTCCATTCAAGAAATTCAGTTTGCGCTTTTCGCTAGATGTGCAGAAATTGTTCAGTATTTCCACACAAGATTCGGCCATTCAGGCAAGTTGACTGTTTACGATTTAATCAAGAAACGCTGGTGGTGGCCGGACATGAAGCAAGACATTCAAGACTGGATTAAAAGCTGCCCACAGTGCCAATTAGCGGCAAGGTCTGATCACAAAACACACCATGCGCCAATGAAACCCTTAGACGTACCTCCTGCTTTTGCGCGCTGGCATCTTGATTTCATTGGAGAATTACTGACCACCGCCAAGGGAAACAGATGGATCCTTGTTGCAGTAGACTACATGACCAATTGGACTATAGCTCGTGCTGTACCCGATGCAACTGGAGCAGCAATTGCCAACTTCTTGTTTGAAGAAATCGTTATGCGTTTTGGTTGTCCGGCAGAGATTGTTACTGATCGTGGTGCAAACTTCATGTCAAATGTCCTCGCTTCTTACATGGGCCGCCTCAAACTACATCACAGCCAGACTTCTGCTTTTCACCCCTGATTGAATGGCAAATGCGAACGAACAAATGGAATACTCAAGGATATGCTACGGAAATATGTCAATGGTGCTATGTCTCATTGGGACGAATATCTAGATACCTCTTTATTTGCCTGCCGCGTTCGAAAACATCGTTCCACTGGTGTAAGCCCGTTCTATTTGGTGTATGGCCAAGATCCCACTTTACCTGGTGACATTTTTCAACCTTTTCTCACGGTGGAAGACATGGGTGAACGTCAAACTTTAGTAGAATCCCGCTTACTGGATTTACGCTGTCTCCGTGAAATACGTTCTGAAGCAACCAATCGTTTGAAACAAACCGCTCAAAAAGACAAGGCCCTGTGGGACGCAGCTATGAAACATCAAGTGTTTGCCGTCAGTGACTTAGTGTTGATGCGACATGAAAACAAGTTCAGCCTTGAATATAACTGGAAAGGACCCTACCTGGTTATCGATACAAAACCTGAATCTGATATCTACCAACTCCAAGATACTGAAGGACAAGTTTATTCTTCGTGGGTACACACCGACCGTCTATGGCCCGTTCACTCTACAAGCCCTGTCACTGAGCCATGGTACAACCCCACAACAGCTCGCACTGCTGACCGACAACAGTTCCAATAAGCGACCCTTTCCTTGTTAGTCGAGGACGACCAATATTCTGGGAAGGGGATAATGTCGTAGTTAAGAACTTCCGACCAATCACAGCCAAGATCCATAAAGGGTAACTTCCTTTTTGCTTCGGCTATCATTCCTAAAACAGACATCTTCAAGAAGTCCTTTTCTGATCTGTCGCCGTACACTGCTGAGCCCCTCTCCATTGTTACAGTTTCACCAGATCGTCATAGTTTTCCTTTCTTATAGTTATCACCACTATTATTATGTAATTAGAAATTATAGCAAAAAGATATAAATATGCAAACGATCGAAAAGAATAAAGGAGCAGACCCGTTCATCTTTTATCTCATTATCTTCTATACCTGTCTCAACCCTATCTGGCCATTGGGATTCCAGCTCAGAATACAGCGACGACACTACCAAGTAGTATAGTTGTACAAAAGGTTTCTAAAAGAGGTAAAAGGTATATGACAGATGTCATGCGCGGTATTTTCTTCCTGATCTGGGTTTTCTTCCTGGCAAAGGTCAAACCCACTGGGGATCAAGGGTAACAAAAGAAATAGAGAATAAATGGATGATAATCTTTATTGCTAAACAAATCTATGGATATTTATATTTTTTCTAAAACCAATTGTAACAATGCTGATATGGTCGAGCATTCAGAATAAGTAAAATAAGCGGGCGAGAGATTATGTAATGATTTTGCTGAGCATGATCCTCCTGGAGATGTTGCTCTTTTGTAGTGAAGGCCGAGGCGTTAAAGGTTTACCGTTTTCGGACCAAGGCCGATCTGAGCAAAAGGTTTGTGTCACAGCTTTGCAGGCACGACACAGACACCGCGCACGACACATGAAAAAAGCGTCGACAACAGGATTTGAACCTGTGCGGGCGGAGCCCATATGATTTCTAGTCATACCCATTAACCACTCTGGCATATCGACGGGCATGTCCCCATATCTCATGGGACAAGAACAGTGCTTGCAACCTAGCAAGTCTCTGGGACAAGAACAGTGCTTGCAACCTAGCAAGTCTCTGGGACAAGAACAGTGCTTGCAACCTAGCAAGTCTCTGGGACAAGAACAGTGCTTGCAACCTAGCAAGTCTCTGGGACAAGAACAGTGCTTGCAACCTAGCAAGTCTCTGGTTCCAATCCTGTCCTTTGCCTAGTCAAGAGTTTTAATGCCGCACTGTCTCCTCCTCTACGTTGTTATGCTCCCAGTACTGTGCCTACCAGGTTCCCTCCCTGTGTTTCTCCTGCTTGCCAGCTTGTAGGGCGTTTATTCAAAAAATTCTGCAGAAAAAGAGTGCTATCATTGTTTAGTTGTAGCCAGACCTTGTAAGCTTTCTCTTGTACTCTCCCTGTTCCTCTGGTGTTTTTCTCCATTTGTGTTTGATGGAGTTTTTCAGTTCATGTACTTTTGATCAATGGGTAGGCTAAAATGTGCTCATGATAGACAATGCCCCTTAAGCCCAATAATAAACAAAAACACTTCATCTCTCTCTCTCTGGCATATTGATGACACTTCTTTTTCTGCTATTTTACGGTTACACAAAGAAGTTCTCACAGCACTGCAAAACAACAACAACATTAATAATATAACAACGCCCACAACGCACCCATCCATTAAGGAAACAACTGCATCCAACACCATAGACAGTGAATCTAACCCAAAATCGCCCATACCAGCCAAAAGAGGCACTACCAAAGCATTAAACACAAGTCCCAACAAAAGAATAACATCCTCTAGCTCAAAGCTCAAAAGGAATCGCCTTAAGTTTAAGCTTCCAAAAACAATTGCTGTATTCCAGCCACCTCTGTACTAATGCAACCAGTCATAACTGACTTCAGAAAAACATCACTACTGAATTCTACAACCATGGCCAATAATACCAATGCAGCAATTGCAAATCTCATGAATGAGATTGTTCAACTTCATGCAGATTTTGCCAAAGAATGAGAACAGTGGAATGAGGAAAGAAGAGCTTTGATAAGCCTTATTACCAAGCTCCTAGAAAAACTAGACAAGTCTGAAACTACCTTGGTATCAAAAAAGGTACCAACAAAAAAACAACAACCTGCCCTGCCCCCAGTCACCAAGACTATCAATGTGACGTCTACAACTATGGACTCTATCCATGCAACTCCCATCAACAGGTAGACGTTCTTTCTTTCTGTTTCTTCAAATGGTCCTGCCAAATCTATTGCCCAATGATCGCCTGGTAAGTATGCTCTGACAGGTCTTAATGGATGATATCCATGTTTGGCGATGTTGAGCTTTTGGCATTCTCTGCATGCCTTGATGATTTCCACTGCATCGTCTTTTAGCTTAGGCCAATGGATTCCATTGCTATGGATGGCCTTTACAATGGCTTCTGCGCTGAAGTGACAAAATAAATGGGCTTTTTCTAGGATTTGTTTGCATTCTTCAGTCAAGGGTGGTTTGATCATACTCTCTTGCAAATGCTGCAGATGTGCTGCTCTGCTGGTGATTATCGCCCTTGTGGTCTGTTTTGTGTTCATTGGTTCATGTCCATTACCCCTACCAGCCTCTTTTCTGCAGGGAAAGGCGTGAGAGAGTGTCTGGTAAGATGTTGGAGATTCCTGGGAGATGAACCACCTCAAATGTATAGTCAAGGATAGTGTCAAGCCATTTGATCATCATGGCATTTGGCAACTTTTGTGTGTGGAGGTAAACTAGGGCCTTATGGTCAGTGTATAATTTGAATTGTGCACCCCAGAGGTATTTGTGGAACTTCTGTGAAAAATGTTTTATATATAGATAAAAAAAGGTATATTTTCATATAATATAGCAATTATTAAAACTTGTTTATATAACAATAGCTATATGTTTATATCAAAGAAATATAATTATTATTGATAACAAGAACATTTTATAAAATATTTTCTTTTTTTTAAAAATATAATTGTTGAATAAAAATAGTTTTAATATTAATTACATCATTATTTTTCAAAATAAAAAACGTTCTTCTAATCTTATTTTAAAAGGACTAAATCTTAAAATAGACTGACAAAATATTTAAACACCTGATATGTCAAGATATTACCATAGAATTTTCATATCTTAAAAATATCTTTTTTTAAATAACCTTAAAAAAGCAATAATTGAATTTTCATTATATATAAAATGTAAAATGAACTATGATATTGAAAACTTACAGATTTTATATCAATTAGAAAAAGAACAAATATTAAAAAGTTGGAAATTTCTAGAAAATAAGTATATACCAATAAATAATACAAAATATTTTCATCGAACTAATCTTAAACATATAAATTATATCCAAGATATAAAAAAGGAATTATATAATAAATTGGGTATTTTACCTATATTCATTTTTCTAACAGATTATTTTTATAAATTAGAATTACCTGGTGCATATTATCATGCAGACAAAGGTTTATTGATTTTATATCATTTAATAAGTGGATTATCAATAAATAAGATGAACAAATATATGAATTATACAATGTTTTTTAAAATTTATAAAAAGTTTTATGTTAATTATGAAAAAGAATTAGTATATTGGATAACAAAAATGAGTAATTCAGGATATTTTAGTAATCAAACAATAAGATTAATAAGTGCTAAATTAAATAATCCTATTAAAATAAAAAATGTAACTTGTTTTATTGATGGTTATGATAGTAGAATTGCTTATCAAGATATTTATTTTGATAAAAAAAGATTATATTCATATAAATTTGAGAATTATGGATTTAGAACACAGTTTATAATTGATATTAATAGATTTATTTTATATTGTTCAGATAGTGAACCTTGTTGTGATTATACTGATGGCCAAATGTTACAAAATATTAAATTAGAAAATATTATAACAAATATGGATTGTTTATTACTTGACGGTGGCTATCCTCAATATTTAAATAATTTAATAGAAAAGGCTAATGAAAGAGGTATAGACTATGATATGGATTTATTTGCATTTCCTTTTAGAAAAATTAAAAATGAAAATTTAAAAGAAAATCAAATTAGGTATAACAAAGAAATTAATGCTTTACGTTCTGAAATAGAATCATTCTTTGCTTTGTATACTAATTTATTTCAACGATTTAATAAAAAAAATGTTGTATCTGTTACAAAAAAGAAAATGTATAATATACAAATGAAATTATCTAATATATTATATAATATTAAAAATGCACAAAAGGTTTATAATATTAATGAAACAGAAAATTATTTATATTCACAATGGTTAAATGAAGACTTTGAATTTGAAATAAAAAATAATACAAGAGAATTTATTTTAGAACCAAAATTATTTTATAAACAAGAATATATTAATAATAAAAATAAATGCCAAGATAATTTCTTAATAAGTATCCTTAATAAAAAGTTAAACTTAATTGATAACAATGAAGTAAATATGGAAACAGATGAACTAATAGTCCAAAATAATAATGATAAAAATGATAGTGATAATCAAATTTATGAAGTTGAAAAAATTATATCTCATCGTAAAAATAAAAATAATACTTTTAAATATTTAGTTAAGTGGGTAGGATATACTGAAGTAACTTGGGAAGAAGAATCTAAATTTATTGAACAAGAATGTATTAAAGAATATTGGGATGAATATAATGAATTTTTTTAGAATAATTTATAAAGAGAATCAGTTTAAAATCTATTAAAATTACTGAATATTTAGAAAATAGAATTATAAAAACATTTATTTTAATATCTGAAAATTAAGAAAACATTAAAAAGTTAAAATAAATTTACAAAATTAATTATTTTTACAATTTTTTATTAACTTTATAACTTATCTCAATAATAAATCTATACTATTTTCAATAAAAGTAACAAAAAACTTTTAATTTTTTTTATATTTTTCTTAATAATTTTTAAAATGAATGAATTGATTCTCAAAGATAAGAAAAATGTTTTATATATAGATAAAAAAAGGTATATTTTCATATAATATAGCAATTATTAAAACTTGTTTATATAACAATAGCTATATGTTTATATCAAAGAAATATAATTATTATTGATAACAAGAACATTTTATAAAATATTTTCTTTTTTTTAAAAATATAATTGTTGAATAAAAATAGTTTTAATATTAATTACATCATTATTTTTCAAAATAAAAAACGTTCTTCTGTAGGGCAAAGATCATGGCTAGTAGTTCCCTCTTAGTAATGAAATAGTTGAGTTCTGATTTGGATAAAGAGCGTGCCATAAAGGCAATGTGCCTTGTTTCCCCATTTATGACTTGAAATAAGACAGCACTAATGCCCACATTGAGGAGCAATCATTAAGTATTAATCAAATATTATATATAATTTAATATAAAAATCAATAAATTGATACTACTAGTTAGAACTGACATTTTGTCATTCTAACCTCTAAATCTCATCATCAAGCAAATTATTGTCATTCTTCCTAGATTTGAGAAGAGACTTGCTCACTACCATTGCACTAAAACGTTTAATCTATAAATAATTTATTTATTTATCTGCTAGATTTTTATTTCATAAAAACCAATATTATCTGTTTTATCTTTTTAAATCTTTAAAAAATATGTAAACATATAAAATAAGTTAGATTTTGTAAAATAAAAAATAATTTTGAAAAAATATTTTAGATTTTTGCTAGAAGTAATCATATTTCTACTAGAATATTAAAATATCCATCCATTGTTTTAAATCTAATATAGTATATTTATATATAAAATAATATGAAAATCAGTAGTTAATGATTAGTCTTCATTGGAGGCATCAGTTGCCACGCAAAAAGGTTGCATTAAATCTGGACTAGATCGTTGCACTTCGCGCTCTTGGGGGCACAACCCCAAGATGAATAAAAGGCTCTGGTATACTTAGCAAATATCAACAATCAAAGGTAACGTTGTATATATGTATAGTCTGATATAGTGAGCTTTTCAGCTGATCAAACAATGAGAAAATATGTATTGAAAAATGATAATAAAGGATGAAGAAAGATAATAATATTATAAGCTATAGAGTTGATGGTAAGGCATCCTGATATACTATGTTTTTTGTTATTGGATGTTGAGAATCGTCCCATTCGCACATGACTTTGAGGTTCATAGCGTCCGTAACTCTGGAAAGTGCAACATAAAGCTGACCATGCAAAAAGACAGACTCTGGAAGATATAAACCTACATGACCAAGAGTTTGACCCTGAGCCTTGTTGATAGTCATGCAGAAAGCTGGCTTCACAGGAAACTGGGTCCTTGTGATACTGAAAGGAAGGTCAGTGTCCAAGTTCATAAGTTTGATTCAAGGTATTGAAACAGTTGTTCCTGCATTTCTGCCTGTAGCTATCTCAGCTTCAATGACTCGAGAATGTAATCCCTGAATAATCAAACGGGTACCATTACAAAGACCAGCCTTTGAATCAAGATTCCATAACAGGATAACTGACATATTTACTTTGAGAGTAAGCCGATGAGGAGGGAGAGCTGTCATAAGTGTTTTAAATAAAGTGAACTGATTTGAAAGTACGGGACATACCAGCAAAAGACAATGAGTTTAGGAAATCAATAGGAACTTCATCCTTTTGTTCTGGCTCAACTACTGAATCAGCACTATTGTATGTCTTCGCAACTCCAGGAAACATGGCAGTAATAATATCATTGAGCTTGTCAACATGTTCATTTTTTGGAGTTAAGATGGCTCATTCAGTAAGCATCATACTGTCAATCAGAGTGCAGCTTAAAATGGGACCATATATGGCATGAATCAAATTATCTACATTTGATCCTGGTATACACCATTGAGGGGCAAGGCAAATGTAGTCTGAGCCTGGCACTAACGAAAGTAAAACTGTAAATTGCAAGCTTGAAGTAGCATCAAGACATACCTGGGGGAACTCGGCCATTGCCAATATCCAAGAGAAAATTAGCAAAATGTCGCTGTTGCTGAGCATGAGAATTGGTGCCTTGTAGATTTTGAAGTTGCATGTTAATGGACAATGGTAGTACTTTCACAGTTTGCCATAGTGTAGATTTGACAATACTGGCGTTGATGCAGTCAGCTTGAGATCCTTTATTCAGGACAGGCAACACTTGACGAAAGTCACCTCTGAACACAACTACCTTTCCACCAAATGGTTCAGACTCCAATGAAGCATTGACCACACCCATGATATCATGAAGAGCTCTATCAACAGCTTCAATGCAATATCGATGGATCATTGGTGCCTCATCCCAAATGATAAGTGCAGTTTTTTGAATAAGCTTCCCAAGTGCGGAATGTACAGGTATATTGCAGGAAATATTATCTTCCATAGCACCACTAATAATGGGAATCTTGAACCTGGAATGGGCAGTGACACCTCCATCTAGAATCAGGGCAGCAATACCTGTAGATGCGACTGCCAGGGCAATTTTACATTCAGAACGTACATGAGCAAGAAGAGTATTATATACAAACGTCTTCCCACAGCCACTAGCACTGTCCAAGAAAAACACTTTGTTGGCAGCATTTGCATTATTGGCTGCAGTGACAATAGCATTGAAAGCAGCAGCTTGGCCAGGGTTAAAGCTTGCAATGCCCTCATCTGCTTGTTGCTGCAAATTGTAAGTGTCATAATTTAACTCTTCAGCAATGAGGATATCACAAAGTTGTTCACGTAAAGAGGCTGTGGTTGTCAACTGTATCATTGGCATTGATGGGAAATCGGCAAGACAACGTCCATGGTGAGAGAGGAGCAAGTTAACATGTTTCAATGCCTCATTTATGCAGGCAGGCGTGTCCAGGATCAGATTAAATTGAGAGAATCGCTGCTGGAAATCAATTGCTAGATCTGTGGCATATCTGTTCCATAACGCACCAGGATTGGAGGGGTCACCAAATACCAAAATAGTAACAAATAGGTTCCGCAGTCTGTCTCCAGACGTCACGACTTGGATAGCTTCTTGCAGGCATCAGTTGTACTCATTGTCACCATTGATGAGGCCAAGTGCTTGAGCAGCATCCCAGAAGGTTGAGTATATATGTCCATCTATCGTTTGCATATCTTGGAATGAAGTTTTCCCTCGTCTATGATGAAGTAGTATATGAAGAGCAAACCGTTCTGAGTCAGATGGAGGGGCGAAATAGACTCTTCCCAGAGCTCTATTGGGGTGAGCGCGTTTCTTCCAGCATCGTGCAGACCTGTTCCAAGTATAGTATTTTGGTATTTCATGATAGCAGAATCTGTGTGCCTGTGGATCAATTCTAAGTAAACAAAAGATGATATGTTTAATATTTGCGGTTGAATCACAGATATTACAACTTATGCATTAAGTTCAAAGTAAGCATCCAGGGTGATCATATGGCTGGCTAATCTCTCCTGTACCTCTTCTACAGGCTCGCCTTCCTGAAATACAATTGTTCGTTTTCCTTCCAAATGCAAAGCAAGTCGCTGTACAGTTGGAAAACGGTTGAACAGGCTGAAGTGATACAATCTCCAGAAAGCTTTGGAAGCAGAGACGTATTGACTATCCTGGTATAAGGTGATTTCGTCAAGCTGTTCATTATTATCAGCTTGCTCTCAGTGCATGGCGATCATTGCTCTGTCCTGGCCCTTGTAAACGTACTTGTACAGGTACTTTACCGTCCGGATGCTGTTAGCAACCTCAACATTGATGTGAGCGTTGTATTTTGTACAAAGATACAAATTATGAGGAACGACCCAGCGATTATCAAGCTCTGGAGCATTTGGCGACCTCTTGAATGTGCGGCCATCATTCCATCACCTGTACATTGGATAGCTGTCACCGCTGCTTGAGGTTTCTGACGCAAATTCCTTGGGATACCTCTTTGTACATTTGCCATTTTGCATGCACAGAGCGCGTGGGTTTAACAATCTGCATGGTCCTAAAGGAAATATATAAATGTATCTATGTCCAAGTTTGTTGCATCTAGTATCATACCATGCATCATCAGTCTTGTGACAGTTTCGTATGCAGCAGGGTACCTTCTAGAGTCAGGCAATTCAGCTGACATGATAGAATCATAGTCAGCTGTTGTATTCGGTTTGTATCCATCTTCAAGGACCAAAAGAATGTGGGCGTGTGGAAGTCCTCTCTTTTGAAATTCTATTACTTGTATATAGGCCTTGACTTCACCAAGAATGGCTGTAATGTTTTATCTGATGAGAGAAAGAGACAAGCAATATATGCGAGACTCAATATATGATGATGTTTATTCACATAAAAACATTACTCTTTTATACTAAAATGTCTGTGGATCTAGATGGACAGGACTGTGATTATGGACTGTGCTTTATACTGAGTGATTTGTAATTGCCTTCTATAATGGAGAGACTTCTCCGTGGTGGATCATAGAAGCTCGGTATTGTTCATTGTATTAAGGAACTGAGTTGGGATTGCTTGATCCTGTGTTATGTAAGTCCATATTTAAAGTCCATCATCCCTATTTAGACATAGTCGGAGTAGTGAGAGTATCCATTGTAGCTATGGATACAACAATGGCACTTTCCATAAGGTCCTTCATTAGGGAACATAGCTAAAGAAATGGAAATACTGTTATAAGTATTGAGCTAATTTCATGTAGGATTTAACTTAGAATAAGAGTGTGGTATACGTAGCTGTTGCAGTGTGACTTCCTACTACTTGTGTTCCATGAACAGGATGATCGGAATTAACGTGTTTCCATTTACAGTGAACTTCTCTAGTTTGGAACACCAACTGCACCTCTTCTCTAAATCAGAGATCTATCACCAAGGACGAAGACAAGGTGACACTGCCCACCGCAGTTATTACACTTAGCTAAATCATACACCTATCGCTGAGAAGAACGTTCACTAATTACAAATCCCGCATAAGATCAAATAATTATAAATAGGCAGACAAGTTGAATGAAATAAAGATATCCAACAGTCTCAAAGGATTCTATCCGTCCCTTTTCTATTTACATATAGAACAAAGAGTACCTTAAGCTTGAATACACGTGCAGTGAGATCTGGTCGATCTGCTGCAGTCTGGCCTGGTTTAAGCTCATGAGTAATTTCAACCCATTGGGGATTGCACGTAAATGTTATAAAAAGATCTGGCGAACCTAATGATCGTACAATAGCCATAGAGTCCTGATATCTTGCATTCATATCTCTTGGACCTCCTACAAACGTACAGGGAAGTATACTGCGATGGCCCAAGTTACATGAAGTTTCACCATTTATGTTATCCTCCAAACCATCCAGCATTGCCAGGCGAAACTTGAGTTGATCATTACAGATATATCTTAGGCGGTGCTGCTCGGTTTTCACCCACATATCAATGGCAAATTGATGAAGTAACCTTCTGAAATAAAGCAAATACGCATTTTCACGATCTTGGAGGAGATATGAATAATGAAGCATAGGTGTTGTACGATCAATTGACCAAGTGTCAGTATTAGCTTCATTCTCTTCTATGCTATCTACAGAATCTCCTGTTGTATAAGTGATGGTAGCCTCCAAATTGAACTGTATTACCTTGCTGATTCTGTTCATGACAGCGCTTTCTACCTCGGATGGTATTGTGAGCTGGGGGATGCCACCCTGGTTGACCATGAGGGAAGAGTAGCACATAATGCAGCGGGTCATATAGTGGATGCTGTTCATTGATTTGTATAAGACCACCTGCCTGAGGTACAATGACGATGTCTTGGTAAGCACCAACTTGTGCTGCAGCAACGTCATTGGGTATTACAGCAGCTATTTCAGCCACTGATGGCTGCAAGTATTGACCACGGTGACCGCTGGTGGGCTGACGGTTTGATTTCATTTTAATACAGATGTTTTCTGTAGGGTCTTCATGAAGTCGTTGGCTGGCAGTTTGGTATATAGCCACAAATGGATTAACGTGGTGAAGCATTGATTGCAAAAACGGACAAAATGGTATGATCCAGACCATCAAACACTGAGGAATGATACTGATGTTGCATGTCCAAGTCATAAATGTATAGCTGAGCAAATCCAGGACGCCTTTCAGTTGGGGGCAAAATTGAGCACGCGATGCTATGGTGAATAGTGCCATGGATTTGGAATGTATATGTTCCAGACCTAGCACTGGCTAATTCCTCATCCAGCTAATGTTTAACAAAAACATCAATGAATATGGAATATATTATAAGAAGAGTAATATTACCTGCGCGCCTATCGAAGCAAAAGCAAAGACAGAATTGTATAGACGCACTTTGTAATGAAATTCTTTGGAACGGTTGTCTTGGCCAGTTATAAGTTCGATTAGTTCAGCGGGAGGAGGAATTGCAGCTTCCATTTTAACTGTGCCCTTCAGGCAACAGGTGCCAAAACGTGGATTGGCCAATGTACCATCAGTCTTTTCGTTTATCCACATCTTAGCATTACAGAACGGACACAGTCTGTCCATACGTCCAAGATCCTGCACACCGTCATCTCTCAAGTCATTTCCAGTCATATCATTAACTTGGAAAATTACACAGCATGCTGCATTTACTGTGCGGGGAGCATTTGATGGAACTGATCAATTAGAACGTGCTGACTGCTCAGGCAATTGGCTAGAAATAATTATTTCATTGTTAGGATAATAAAATATGTAGCAAGATCATACCTTTCGTTAGAAGTATTCCTTTGAGGATGCACACAGGATAGAACAGATGAAGACTGATCTGGAATGGGAGAAGGTGCAATAGAACGAAACCTTCTCTGACTATTAACCACTGTAGAATTGGTTGGCGGCAGGGAAGGTGCACTTGAATTATATAAAGGTGGAATAGGCGCAACTGGACAAATCGATGGAGTAATAGGTGCAACCAGATTGAGTGATGGTGGAAGAGGTGCAATTGGGCGAAAAGAAGGTCCAAGAGGTGCAATTGGACGGAACAATAGTGGGAAAGGGGCAATAGGAACAGTTGGAAACGGGTAAAAGACAGGTGGATAAGTTACAGGGCTCATGAAGTCACCAGCTCGCATCTGAGCGCCACTTTGTGCAGAAAATGTATGCACAGTGCCAGAATAATGCAAAGGTAAGATTGGATAGGCTTGAGCCGTTCCTGTTGATGGATATCCAATATTGGATTGTGCCACAGGAAAGCTTTGATGATGAGGATTTTCAGACATAGTAATAGTAGAAGTAACAAAAAAGCCAAGATAGGGAAAAAATGTAAAAAGTGAAGAAATTCAATAGCTAGTTACAATTTACCAATTGAGAATGTCTTCTCTTTTATAACAAAATGTTTATTAAAAGCATGTGTTGTATCCATAGCTACAATGGATACTCTCACTACTCCGACTATGTCTAAATAGGGATGATGGACTTTAAATATGGACTTACATAACACAGGATCAAGCAATCCCAACTCAGTTCCTTAATACAATGAACAATACCGAGCTTCTATGATCCGCCACGGAGAAGTCTCTCCATTATAGAAGGCAATTACAAATCACTCAGTATAAAGCACAGTCCATAATCACAGTCCTGTCCATCTAGATCCACAGACATTTTAGTATAAAAGAGTAATGTTTTTATTTGAATAAACATCATCCTATATTGAGTCTCGCGTATATTGCTTGTCTCTTTCTCTCATCAGATAAAACATTACAGCATGATGCTGACTGAGTGTTATTTCATTTCTAGAACATATGACTTGTAGTAGGATATAACATAGTATAAGATTCAGAGGGAATTTATAAGACTTAAAAGAAATTATTATCTAAAACATGAAGAATTGATGCACTGCAGTCTTTGCTGTTGTATCAGACATCAATATGATAGCATTAATAGGGTGCCCTTTGGTCAGTCCCATTAGTATCTGAAACACAGAGGGTGGACTTTAAATATAGCATGACATAAGCGCAGATATGTCATTCCACTTAGAGATTTGTTTAATCAACAGGTTTCCATCCTTTTCTTTTGAAGCAATAACTAATTAGTGGGCTCAGCCCTTTGGACATTGCGCAAGCAAGAGTACTCTCTGGCTACTGGGCTCGGCCCTTTGGGCCTCACATTTTAGGTAGTGGAAAGCACCCCTTGTGTAAAGTACACCTCAAATTCTCATCGCCTTGATAATTGAAGCCCAGTTCCCAATAGTTTTCCGGAAAATAATTTCTCAGCGCCAGTTAAAACCTGTAAAAGGCTTTCTCAGAGCGAATCAAAGAGTGTAAAAAGTTGTCCCAGTGCGAATCAAAGTGTGTAGACTCTGTGCAACCAAACCGTGCTCCTTTAATAGAGTAGCTTTTTGACTAGCTATTTCATGCTTCACGCTCCTGGGGGGCAAAGCCCCCAGGTATAGTAATAGCGGAATTGAGAATAACTGGGAATAATAGTTGTACAAAAAAAGTTGTTTACAACGCGGGGAAAGCATTGTGATACACAACGTTTTTGGTGATAGGTTGATGGGTATCATTCCACTCACACATGATTCTCAAGTTAGAGACTTCAGTCACCCTTGACAGAGCAACATATAGCTGACCATGAGAAAACATGGATTGTGGGAGGTATAAACCAACATGGTTAAGGGTTTGGCCTTGCACTTTGTTGATTGTTATGGCAAATGCAGGCTTCACTGGAAACTGTCTTCTTGCTATGCTGAAAGGCAAGTTGGTATCAGAAACAATGAGTTTGATTCGAGGTATAGAGACTTGTGATCCTGCATATCTGCCAGTGGCAATCTCTGCATCAATGATACGCAGATGTAGAACTCAAATAATTAAGCGCGTGCCATTGCAAAGGCCAGCCTTGGGATCTATATTGCGTAAGAGCATGATCAGCATGTTGGTTTTGAGAGTAAGGGTGTGTGGTGGAAGAGCTAAGAAAAATAGGTTCATTTCCCAGGGTCAGTGAATAGTAGATAGAAGTTACCTGCAAATGATAGTGAATTTAAAAAGTCTACAGGTACTTGATTCTGATGTTCACGTTCTACAACAGAATCAGCGCTGTTGTAAGTGCGGCTCGTTCCTGGGAATAAATTGGTGATTATATTGTTGATCATGTCTACGTGATGGTTTTTTGGTGTGAGGATAGCGCGATTGGTAAGAAGTTGGGTATCAATGGGAGGGATAGCGTTGAGTACTGGGTGGTATATAGCGGTAATGAGGTTATTGACGTTTGACCCAGGTATGCACCACTGAGGGTTGAGGGGAATAAAAGTGGAATTTGGAACTGCATAAATAAATGAGAAAATGATGAGGCTCATATGATAAAAGAGCACGTACCTGGTAGGATATGGCCATCACTGACTTTCAAAAGGAAGTCAGCAAAGTAACGTTGTTGCTGGGCATGCAGATCAAAGCCATCAAGGTTCTGAAGCCGCATGTTGATAGTTAATCGCAGAATTTTGACACAGCTCCAGAAGGATGATCGTGTGATACTTGCATTGATCTGGTCAGTTTGCAAGCCTTTTTTGATGACCAGTAACACTTGTCGAAAATCACCACTGAAAACAATGACTTTTCCACCAAAGGGTATATGGTCCAATTGGGGATCGAGGACATGCATGACATCACGAAATGATTGATCAACGGCTTCAATTGCATAGCGGTGTGTCATGGGTGCCTCGTCCCAAATAATGAGGGTAGCTAATGGAGAGTTGACAGGTATATTGCAGGTGAGGGTATCTTCCATCATGCCAGAAACAATGGGTATCTTGAACGTTGAATGTGCCATTGCACCTCCATCCAGCAGCAGGGCAGCAACACCAGTGAGAAACGTCTTGGTTCAGCTTAAATATTATGTTTATTATTATATTACTATATGATATCTTCTTTTAATATTAATTTAATTATAATATATTTTTAAAATCTAATTTTTATTTTAAACAAAATGTTTGATTTGAACTTTTTATGTTTTAAATTTTGTCAGATTATTTAAAAAATTAAATATTTTTTATTTTGATAAAAATATAAAACCATTATACTTATATATAATCATTTTTATTAAAATAAATATAGACGTTTCTCAGTAGATGCAATGGCAAGAGCAATTTGACGTTGGGAACAGATGCGTGCAAGGAGGGTATTGTAGACAAATGTTTTTCTGCAACCTCCAGCCCCTTCAAGGAAAAACAATCATTGGGTAGTATTGGCATCTTCAATTGCAGCAACGATGGCATTGAAGGCGCTTGCTTGGTCAGTATTAAATCTTGCAATGCCTTCATCAGCCATTTGCTGCATGTCAATAGTATTGTAGTCCAGCTGTTCAGCGATGAGGGTATCCTGAAGTTGTTGGCAGAGTGAGGTCAAGCTGGACAATGGTATAGATAGGGATCGTCAAAAATCCGTGATCCGCTTATCTGATCTGATCCGTATCCGTTAAAACTGGATACAGATTGTTATATTGTCATCTGGATAGGATACGGATCAAAAAAGTGCAATCCGATCTGATCCGTTTGATCCGTTTATAAAAACATAGTGCTTTTTGTAGGTGGCCTTATTTAACTTATACAAAGTCAGTTTAACAGTTAAGCAATGTAATTAAAATAAAGATATATAGTATGCTTGCTCCGTTTAAGTATGAACATTTATTTGAAAGAGAAGTCTATGAAGTGCTGTTAATTTCTTATCGCTGAATATAAGATTGCAAAAACATAGCTCATTAGATGTCCGAATTAGCAAAAGGCTGATGCCAGTAAAAAGGATTGCAGATTGCAATGAGCAAAAGAAAAGCGGCAGTGTTAAAAGAAGAATAAGTATATTTCTCTAGTACTTTGGCTTAAGCTGTTAAGATGTAGTTTGAGGTAATGTTCTTTCTGAAATAGCATTGACTTTGGGTAATGACCATAAAAAGTTTGAATCAGCGAAATGGTTTTGAATGAAGGGAACAGTATGGCTGTTATAAGATCTGGAATGCTGATGTTGGTGTGTAATGGGTAGAATGAAAAAGTGGAGACGCGCATGTTGTTATGGAATGTCAAATACGATCTTTTTTTCTTATTGAATACAGCTTTAATACACTGCAGCCAAATAAACACATCTTCTTTTTGCTGAAACTGTTTTCAAGAAGGTTAAATTCCTTGTTGAACAGGATTGACCATCATGCCGCAGTAAGAATGTTAAAGTGGAGTTTGATTGTGCTTATAAAGAACTTTGTGGGCTTATTAATGAAGTAAATGTCGCAGTAAAGAAGTGCGGATGACTAATAAAATAACTGTCGCAGCAAAAAAGACTTGATTAAAAATCAAAACTATAGCAGAGTTCATATTACATCATTGCTTCCACAGCCAGATTTGTCATCGTTCTATTATGATCCTTTAGCTATTATAATGACTGCGGCAAGAAGGTATATAACCATGATCAATCAAAGTTCAAAAACGCTTTATTGAATCTCTACTTTCTTTTTACAACCTACCATCTTTTTCTTACCGATCACTATGCCATTTTCTGTTGGAGAATCATCAAACGCTGCAGGAAAGCGATCGTCTCAATATGCTCATGTAAGATAAAATCGTTGATAAACCATATCTAACATTGCATTAGGATCTGTCATCCTTTACCATGTCTGACACTGAGAATATGGACACCTTTCCTAGCCTGGAAAGAGAAGACTCGCTAATGTCAATTGAAGCCAAAGAGAGCGTTGATACAGAATCGCAAGATCAAACTTTGTCATCTGCTCTGTTGAAGAAAAAGCAAAATCAAATGCTAGCTGGGTATCCGTTAATGGATGGGCAACTCGTCAGCATATCGATGGAGTTAGATGGATTCTATGCAACTTTGTAAGCGCCAGAGGAACTAAATGCGGACAAAAATATATCAATGGCGGTGGATCTACTGGTAATATTCTTAAGCATCTTGAATTGAAGCACAACATTACCAAAGATTCTCCCGCTGCCAACTTTGGTTCTCTGGTGCTTGGAATGGGCCCACTTGATGGCTTTCTTGGAAGTGAAAATGGGACAATGCCAGATCGAGTATTTACCAAAGAAAAGTTCTGTCAACTTTTACTTGCCAATATTATATCTACCGCGTCTCCATATACCTCAGTTGAATGGAAAACGTTGCAAGACCTACTCCACTTTGCTCACCTCGCACCAGATATGATCAGCTTAAAGCTACCAAGCACATCAACCATTAGGCGTGACCTAGAGCGATCATATGAACAATATGAAAAAGCAGTTACCAATTTGCTTCAAGAGCAACCTTACCTATCGTACACCATGGATGGATGGACAAGTGATTTGCACGATGCATTCCTTGGAATCACTGCACACTGGATCGATCAAGAGTGGCGACCTTGTTCCATTATTATTGGGTTTGAACCACTTGATGGCCCTCATTCCGCGGTTAATATGGCAGAAACGATGATGAGTGTGTTGCAAAAATTCAAACTTGCATCAAAACCATTCTTCTTAACGACGGATAATGCTTCCAACATGAAGGCGCTTGCAAACGAACTGGAACAGATGGTCGGCTGCAATGTATTCAAGGCAAAAGAGAATCATATTATGTGCATTGGACATATAGTCAATCTGGCTGTACAGGCTATTCTTTGCGATGGTCTTGGAATAACAGCCCTGGAGAACATTGAAGGAAATGCCGATGTTGATGATGAGGAAGGGGAAAAGAACGCAGTTGATGATGTTGGTAAGAGCGCATCCAAAAATTAGACGTCAATTGATGTTGATCATTTTTAGGCGGCATTGTTAATCGTCTTCGTCGTGGAATTATCAAAATCCATTCCTCTCCTCAGCGCCGAGCAGAATATAAGCGATATTGTGGTGCTAACGACTTGCAAGAAAAAGAGTTAATCCTGGATGTAAAGACAAGATGGAATTCTACCTTGCAAATGCTGCGACGAGCACATGAACAGCAAGACGCTTACAACATTACATGCCGCGCCAACAAGGAGCTTTCTGAATTTTCACTGTCTTCTGAAGAGTGGTCAAGTGTCCATGAGCTACAAATATTGCTTTCTGGTTTTGACCAGTTCACCGCCTTGCTCTCTGCTTCAAAGAGAATCAGTTAAAAAACTATTAAAATTACTAAATATTTAGAAAATAAAATTATAAAAACATTTATTTTAATATCTGAAAATTAAGAAAACATTAGAAAGTTAAAATAAATTTACAAAATTAATTATTTTTCCAATTTTTTATTAACTTTATAATTTATCTCAAGAATGAATCCATACTGTTTTCAATGAAAGTAACAAAAGATTTTTAATTTTTTTTATAGTTTTTTTTAAATAATTTTTAAAATGGATGAATTGATTCTCAAAGTATCCATCGATTAACACCACTGTCCTTGCATACAACTGGCTTTTTGATCATATCAATAACTATCAAAAGGAGAAGGTTAAGGTAAATGAAAAAAAGAAAGACAAGTGAACCTTATGCTTACCGTATATCTTTTATTGTAGTCCTTTCCAGCCGTTGCAATTGCTGCTGACAGTGGTTATAACAAGCTGAAGAAATACTACAGTCAAACAATGGCCGCACTATATTCAGTTGCTACTGCCTTAGATCCACGCGCAAAATACAAATGGTGGTCTGAAATCCAATGGCCATCTGATTGGATCAAACAAGCGAAAGATGCCATTGAACAAACGTGGACGGAAGGATTCAAACCAATGGCAGACAGAGCAGCAGCACGCCAACAGACTCCAGCACTGCAACTGTTCAGACCAAGAGCACCAAGGGATCAGTTGAACGATTACATTGCTGAACCCATTGCAGAAGAGGACACTGACGTTCTGCAGTACTGGAAAAGCCGCACTGTACAATGGAAAGAGCTGTCACAAATGGCGTCGTGATACCTTGCTGTTCCAGCTTCATCAGTTCCATCTGAACGATGCTTTTCTTGCGCAAAGTTTTTCATTCCTTCTGAGCAGAATCGTTTGTTGCTGGAGTCGTTGAAGCAATCAGTGTTGTTAGATTCATGGATGAAAGAACTGCAGTAGCCTTTTTTTAGACGGCAAAATAAAAATGTTTTTTTCACAGTCTCAAACAGATTACGTGTGCTTGCTTTTGGTGCTTTTGCCTTTACTTTGACTTCACAGCGTTTTTACTTGTACAGTGCTTTAACCTGTTGGAAATTTTTATATCAGCACAATAACCCTCAAACTTTTTGCCATCTTGCCTTAACTTACGCATTGCATTCTGCTTCCATGGACATTGCTGCTTCAACCTCCCATATAGACTTTAGAATCTGGCAGCCATTCGCTTTATACATAAAACTTGCTGATTTCATTACAACTGAGATTACCTTATCCGTTTTCTTCTGTTTAATATCTCTCTGAAGGTTAATTGCGATTCTGAACACCACCTAACTTCGACCATTCCCATCCAAACTATAACCATTTGCGAATTCATCACAATGACCTCTTTCTTTTACTTGCTGTTTAACAATAACAGTTTCAACACACACTCTTGTACAATAACCAATAGCTTTTGGCCTTGTAGCTTCACTTTCAATCTTATAATTATCTAGACTACGTCTATACTTGCGTTATTATTGGTTGATCCGTTTAATCCATGAATCTGATCCATGATCCATTTTTTGAAAGATGGATCATCCATATCCGATCTGACTTAAAACAGATTGGATATGGATGAGGGTATGATCCGATCCATATCTGGTTTTGACGATCCCTAGGTATAGATGGCATGGACGGGTAATCTGCAAGACATTGGCCATGACGTGAGAGGAGAAAGTTGACGTATTTTAAGGCTTCAGTAATGCAGTTGGGTATATCAGGTGTGAGATTCCGTCTGTGGTATTCTTGTTGGTATTTGATGGCAAGGTCTGCTGCATGTGATTTCCACAACTGCCCAGGATCAGCAGCATCTCCAAAGAGCAATATAGTAACGAATAGCTGTAACAATCTGCGTCCAGAGGTCACAACGCGGATTGCTTCTCAAAGACAGTAGTCATATTCATCATCACTATCTAAAAGACCATGGGCTTGTGCAGCAGCGCGGAAGGTGGGGTATAAGTTCCCATTGACAGTTCGCATCTCTTCAAATGAAGTTTTTCTGCGTTGGTGGTGAAGAAGTAGACGGAGGGCAAAACGTTTGGGATCAGAAGGGGATGCGAAATATACCCTGCCAATGGTTTCACTGGGACGCACGCGCTTTTTCCAGCAGTGGGTTCTCTTATCCCAGGCATAATGCGTGGGTATCTCATGGTATTGGTAATTGTGGGCTTCTGCATCAATACTATAATATGGAGAGAGAAAGAGACATAAAAAGAAATGGTTACATATTGAAAGAACGTAGTATAAGTCTTCATTAGACAACATACCAATTCAGGGTAAAATAAGCTTCCAGCGTGGTTTCTTTTGGCAATGCCCGTTCCTGTACTTCTGCCAAGGGTTGATCTTCATGAAAGTACACTGCCTGGTCCCTGTCCAAGTGAAGGTCAAGCTGTTGGCGATGCAGGTAGAAATGGTATAAACGCCAGAAAGCTTCAGAGGCTGAGACATATCTGGCGTCTTGGTATAAAGTGATCTCGTCAATGTCTTCCTCATTACTGGTTTCTTGTCAGCGCATTGCAATCATGGTCTTGTCATGGCCTTTGTAAACGTACTTGTACAGGTACTTTACAATGGAGATGTTTGAACATTTCTCAACGTTGATATGGGCATTGTACTTTGTACAGAGGTACAGGTTGTGAGGAACAACCCAGTGATTATCAATGTCTGGAGCATTGGCAGATCACTTAAAGGTTCGACCATCATTATGCCTTCAGTATATAGGGTATTTATCGTCATTACACGTTGTTTCATCTGTAACCTGTTTGGGGGTATCACTTGGTACATCGACCTTTCTCCATACATGGCGCTTGTGGGTTTAAGAGTCCACATGGACCTAAATGCAAATTCAGAACTTTGTTAGACATTGGGTTTGTGAAAAAATAAAATTCTTACCATGTATCATCATCTTAGTAATGGTTTGGTATGCGGCAGGGTATCGTTCAGGATTGGGTATTTCAGCAGATACAATGGCGTCATAATCCTCAGTTGTCCTTGGTTTGGAACCTTCATTGAGGATAAGCAGGGTATGTGCGTGTGGAAGGCCTCTCTTTTGGAACTCCACGACGCTGATATACGCTTTGACGGTGCCAAGGATGTGTTTTATTGTCAGGTCATCAAGAAGAGATTTTAGCTGAGTGAACAATGATATTAATAATTCAGCGAAAGCTGAGCTAATGCACACACAAAAAATTATACCTTCATGTAGAATACCCGAGCAGTAAGGTCAGGTCTATCTTGAGGCTGCTGGCCCTCTTTCAACTCCCGTTTGATTTCCACCCACTGAGGATTACAGGTAAATGTAACGAACAGGTCAGGGGTACCTAGTGTTCGTACAATAGCCATTGCATCTTGGTATCTTGCGTTCATATCTCGCGGGCTTCCACTAAATGAAGCAGGGAGTATGATACGACGCCCAATGTTTTGAGCAGTTTCCCCATTCATGCTGTCCATTAGCCCATTTAGCATTGCTCTACAAAGAGTATTTTGTTCTTGACGGAGGTATCGTAGACGGTGTTGCTCAGCTTTGACCCACATATCTACAGCAAATTGGTGCAACAACCGTCCATAGTAAATAAAATAGGTATCTTCACGGTCTTGAAGGAGGTATGCGTAATATTGTAAAGGCGTAATGGTGCCATCATTGTCATCAGTACTGGTATCTGTAGTGTAAGCAACAGCAATTTTTTGGTATAAGAAAATAAACATACGTAGGGGATAATAGCTTTATGCATTTACCTTGTGGCTGATTTTGGCGGCGTCTTCTGGATGGCTGGTTTCAGTTTGGTAGTGACGCGCACCAACCTTTGTTTCCTCCAGGGAAAAGTAGCACATAGTGCAGTGGATCATACAGAGAATGTTGTTCATCGATTTGCATCAAGCCTCCTCCACGCAATCAAATAACAATATCTCTATAAGCGCCTACTTCAGAGGTAACAGAGTAGTTGGGTATAATGGTGGCGATTTCTGCTGTAGCCAGGCATAAATACTGACCACGATGTCCATGGTCTGCTTGACGGCTAGAATGCAGGCGAATACAGAATTGTTCCATGGGATTTTCTCAAAGTTGTTGGCCAGCACTCTGGTATATCGCCATAAAAGGATTATTTGCAATGTGAAGCACATTATGAAGGGTATCAAGGATATTTGGGTCGAGATCATCAAAAATCAAGTTGCAGTATTGTTGTTGGACATCAGGATCATAGATATACATCTGAGCAAATCCAGGCTGTGTGTTCCCTGGTGGTTGTACAGAAGCAGCAATGTTGTGGTGAATGGTGCCATGGATTCAAAAGGTATATGTGCCACTCCTTTGATTGGCAAGTTCGTCATCCAGCTATAGAGAGATTAAATGAATAATTAACACGGTGCAAGGTATAAGATATCTGGATCATACCTGGACACCTATAGATGTGAATGCAAAGACAGAATTATAGAGGCGGATTTTCTGGCAGAATTCTTTGCTGCGGGTATCTTGGCAGGTAAGGAGGTTTACCAATTCAGTGGGAGGAGGAGGCAGAAGATCAAGCCTCACTTTGCCACTGAGGCAACATATACCAAACATAGGATTTGTTAATGTACCTCCATGGGCTTTTTCTTTTATCCACATTTTGGCATTGCAGAACTGGTATTTGATGCTCATGATGCCCATATCTTGTATGCCATCAGGATTCAAATCACTGCCAGACATATGGTTAACATCAAAGACCGCTTGACGTGCAATATTGAAACTTGAGATTTGAGGATGTCAATTTACACATCTCCTAGAAGTGGGAGGCTTGGATAATTCTCTGGACAACCAATGTAAGTACTTAGATTAACGTAGTAGCTTATCATGCATACTCTTGTCTAGCCTGCTCAGGTTGAGAGAGTGACTGATATACTGGAGATGCGGGTTGGTATGGTCTAGGTAGTATTGGTTCTGGGATCAATGCAGATATAGGGGGAATAGTAGATGCTAGAATAATTTGCCAAGGCAAGGGTATTGGTAGGGGATACAGTATATTCTGCTGCGGATGTATTGGTCTAGGAACGATATATATTGGAGCGATTTGATGAAGTTGGGGAGGTATAGGTGGACAAAAACGTTGACTGATAGTTGCTTGAGGAAAATTCTGCGATGGGTGTATTGGTTTTGGGATCAACGGCCTTCCAGAAAGTGTGGGTTTAGGCAGAATATGCGCGTTTTTAGAGCGCTTATTAGAGTTCTTAGGCATAATGAATACAAAGAAAAGAAGACGTATCTAATAATAAGCAAACAAACTGTGGCTTTCAAGAACAATAAAACTTTTTTTCTGAGTTTCCTGTTCTCTCCGTTCATTGATTTACCATAGAATACATCGAGTAAAGCAACGTAAATACAAATCAACAATCAAAAATAAAGAGTGTATGTGCATATGCATGTGCACGTGTCTCTCCAAGAATTAGACCCGGCCCTTTGGGCCTCGCTTTCGTTTCAGCGATTGAAACGTAAAACACAGAGTGTGTATATGTGAATGTGTATGTATGTGTGTCCACGTGTGCACGTGTTTCTCCAAGAATTAGGCTTGGCCCTTTGGGCCTCGCTTTCTTTACAGCAAGTAAAAAATTAAACAGCTTAGCTCAAGAGTTGGTGGCCTAACTACAGCACATTTATGACAGAGTGATGCAAGTACCCTTCGTGTAACGTACACCTCAAATTCATAGCAACTCCATAGAGGCCCTCGACTCGGCCCTTTGGGCCTCGCTCTCTCAGCTCAGCATGGATCGTTGCCATCCAATCAATCACTGTTTTTCCTCCAATCAAACTTTGAGAACCTTATTTTTTCATCCAATCAAACCTTCAAATTTCCATTTTTTCGCCCAACCAAAATGGCGAAATTTGAGGAGTTTCAAACTTAGGAGTGTAATTCTTTAATAAGAGTTTTTTTGTTAATTTGCATCTATCTCTCGCTTCGTAGATGCAGATGCTGATACTAATACATGTCCCACTGATCAAGCAGCAAAATATTCCTCTGACAGCATGAGCACATATACAACAAGGTAATAATTACATCAAACGTTGATTGTGTGGTATTTCCTATACTTGTTTCCAGATGGGCATCAGGACCATCTCCCTAAAAAGGAAAATTGCCTTTTCCTTTCTAAAGCAAGGGAGAGATGTATAATCAACCTGCATAGGTTAAATGTAAACAATCCAGAAAGCATCAGATTATTAAATGACAGACTTTTTTTTATATATTGAGAGTAACCATGTCATGAACTAACCAGAAGTAGTACTACGATAGCGGGAGGATCTTACGGAACGGAAATAATAGAAGAAAGGCTGCCCTCCACATTGACTAAAAGAAACGGGTAGTAGTGTCCCAGCACGAATCCCTTACTGTTTTCCATGTTTTACAGTGTCGATTCCATTGGAATAATAACCCCTCACTCCTCTCTCTCTCTCTCCCCCGTTTAAGTCAATAATGGACCATGTGCGATATCTCCCTGCTATCGGGTAAAATTGTAAGTGAACCGAAAAGCGGTCAGTGAAAAATGAAAAAGATGAAACCCCGCCAGTCGCTGTTTTGCTCTTGTCCACCCACACAACCTTAACACTTTTTTTTTGTGTTTTTTCCTTGTCTCTTTCTTCTTTTGATATTTGCTGCGTTGCACCCCGCTATGAATGCGACCACTCATTTCTTCACTTCAACTATCCAGTCGCGACTGCAGAGAGATCCCTGGTCCGATGAAATGCTTGCCCTGTGGGTGCCAGTGGTGGTATACTGGGTCTATAGTGTGACATTCCACTTTGTGATGAAGGCCGAGATCCCCTTCTTTGAACGTTACCGCATCCACACCTCAGACGATATGCGAAAACGTAATAGGGTATCTGTTGGCCGAGTGCTTACGATGGTGGCATTGCAACAAATAGCCCAGGTGTTGATGGGCATTGCCATCTTGGCGCCGGTGGATCCGGACGTCCAAGCACGCCAACAAGAAGAAACACTGACTCGACTGACCCATCAATTCTATGCGTGGATGCCCACAACAGAAGAAAATCTGCACTCTATCGCGAATGGATTGGCTAGGACGGTATACTGGGGATTAATTCCTGCGTGTCAGTTCTTTGCTGGAATGTAAGTAAAATAGATGGAGGAACACGCGGGAGAGGACACCGAAAGATTAAAATAAGTAACGTTTCTTTTTTGTTTTTTTTTTGTGCTTTGCTTTCTTAGGGTTATTATGGATGCACACCAATACTTTTTGCATCGCTTATTTCATATGAACAAGTTCTTGTACAAACACATCCATTCGCATCATCACCGTCTGTACGTACCCTATGCTTTCGGTGCTCTTTACAACCATCCTGTCGAAGGTTTCATGTTGGATACATTGGGTGCTACATTGGCTTTTGAACTGACTGGCATGTCTGCTCGCTTGAGTATGATCTTCTTTACATTCTCGACCATGAAAACAGGCAAGTTGTGTCTTTTTTTCCTTTGTCCTCTTATCGCACAGCATCCACTCATTTCTAGCAACTTGGATATTTTAGTGGATGATCATTGTGGCTATGCTTTGCCTTGGGACCCGTTGCAATACTTTTTTGGAAATAATGTTGAATAGTAAGTCCTTTTCTTTTCGGTATTGGTTTGTAAAATAGTGAAAAGACTTTCTTATTTTCTTATATTATTATTATTATAGCCATGATATCCACCATCAACCCTACGGTATCAAAAAGAATTTCTCCCAACCCTTTTTCACCTTCTGGGATAAGTTACTCGGTACTGAACTTCCGGTCAGCGAGGTGAAGAGAACAACCAAAGCAAAAACAGTCGCTGCAAAGACCGATTAGACGACGCGTGTCATTGTACTCCTACCGCTATCTTCCATCTCTCTATCTCTATCTCTCTTTCTTCTTTCCAGTTCTCCTTTCATCTTTAGTGTGCATTCTGTTTTCTTTTACCGTTAGTTTACTTGTAATTCATCCTTCTAATATGCTTGTTTCCCCAACCTTAATGGCGATCCATATCATGGTCCCCCTCCTCTTATTGTTTGTTGCCTTTTTCTTCATTAATCTATATCTTTGTTTTTTTTTTTATATCTGCGTGCAATAGATGATTTGCCAGTCGACTTTAAAATAATTCTTTCCTCAGGAACATGGTGTGTTGGTTTTCTTTTTGTTGAATGCAGTGGTTTTATTATTTTTCCTCTAAGATTTCTAACAGTTTCTGTGCACCCACGTTCTCCTTGGCTGCTTTCTGGATTTCTTTTTTGTGCGACTTGAGTTCCTTCTTGACAGCTTTTTTTGTTGATGCTTCTTCTGCCAGGGCGACAACAACAAAGCTGCCAAAATTCGTTGCAAAGTGAGCCAAGTTGGGTCGAATGCGTTCGAGTAGCTTGGGAGCAAATTCTAATGGCACCAGCGCCTTGTCGTTGGCTTGTTCGGCTGTATCGGCCTTGATCATCGCTTTAATGACTCTGTTGGCAAAGCGATGTTCTATCACATGGTCATCCACTTCGATGCCTTCACCAGCAAGATCCAAAATAGCATTGATCGCTTCCGTCTTATCACCTTTAACCACAGAAATGAATTAGGTAAGCAAAAGGAACCAAAGGGATAGACATCCAATAACACAACCAACCTTCAGCATGGAGCATAATTTCTTGTACAACCTGGGATGACAGTTTTTCACGCATAAGCGTGCCTGCGTTCTCCGTCACCAGTTTGATCAATTGGGGAGAGGATGCTTTCAATAATTCCTGACTTCTCACTTCGGGATCCTTTTTACTGCACGTGATGTCAGTTACTAACCGCATAACCTATCTATCATTTCAACGAACCTGGTCCTAATTTCATCACCAGCCTTCAGAATTTGAACTGTTTCAGGGGACAGATACTTTGTATTGCGTCCAGCTAATATATACAGGAAGAAACGACGACCAAACTTGTCAGCAAACAATTCTTCGGCATGTTTGCTTAGTTCCTAAAGTGAAAAATCAAACCCGTAACATCCGTTAACGATGTTGCTTTTCTTTATATTCACTATCCCAAAAAAAAACTTACTCCAAGTACAGCTTTGTTGATCAACACAGTGTCATCCGTGACATCTAAAAGTCGTAAAAGAACCATGTATCCGTATTCATCTTTGGCAATCTTGACAAGATAAGGCTTGAAGGCTTTAATAATGGCTTTACGATCCTATTTTGTTTTTCGTCCAGGAACGTTAGATTGGTCTTGGCCATTTTGGATCGTTTCCATTTCTTTGATTTACCTTGGGTGTAGCATAAGATAAGCACAGCATAGCTACCCGAGATCCTTCACGCGTGTGAACAATGTCCTGCAGATTATCCCGAAGATGGCCTGTGATGGGCTTGTAAAGAGAAAAAACAGGTAATATCAGCTTCATATTCAGCCTACTATTTCACTTTCTCTTACCTCGCGTCCTTTCTCGTCAGCCATTGATAGATATTGATAGAGTGCTTTGTGAACAATGCTGTGGATCACTGTGCCTTTATCCATACAACCCATCAGTGTTTCGGACATAAACCGTAAAATAGAATCCTTTTTCTCTGGCAAAGCTTCTAGCAATTCTTCTAATGTCTTTGCGCCGCCTCCCCGATTAAACAAGGTCATTTCAGGCCCATAGAACTCGGCGATCAATTCTTGTCTTTGTGCAGAATTAGAAAATTGGGCATAAAATGCCTCAATGACCGTTGAAGCCTCTTTATGGCGAATCAGTTTACGGATATGCGTACGGAATTCCGAAAGGATATGATCACGCTGCCAATGGCTGCAAAAAGAAGTGTCAATGTTGGTAAAACGGCTTGTGTATGTGTGTTGCCCTATGTTCACGTACCAGTATTCCAGCGTTTTCAGGACAATGAATTTTCCATACATGGATTTGGATAATTCCTCGTATTTCCCCTTTAATTCTTCTGCTATCTGATTCCTTTGTTCTCCATTGCCTTTCTTTAAACATGTCTGGATGATACGTGAAGCGTCGTGCTTAAAAATGACGTCTTGAACCTTTCCAGTGATAACATTCATGATCTTCTCCATAAGTTGTTTTTGTTCTTCGCGTTTGATATCGCCTCGACGTAATGTTTCCCAGATCTTCTTTGCTTCGGTGATCATTTCAAAACTGCGATCGTGAGCTTTTCGTTCGTGACGGACGGCTTTCTGTTCTCGACGGGAATCTGTTATAAAGATTAGTATTTTTGCACTGTAATCAAACCCATTGCTTGTATATACCATGCTTAGACTTTTTTGATCCTTCTTCATTAATAGAAGGTGCCTTGCGTTTTGTGGATATTTGTGCCATGTTGGGTGGAGATCTATCTGTAAGGCTTTTTTTTTCGAGTTCTTTGAAAAGACGGAAAAAAATCAAGATCGTCACAAACGTAGTCACAGTAGTATATTTGACTGGCACGCTCGAGAAATCGAAGAATTTTGCGGCTCGTGCGTGAACTGAGTATACAAGACCCGAACTATTCACGTTCCTTTTTGTTTACTTTAACCAAAAGGACACTTTCACCGTGCATCTCTGGTTAACACGGCGACCAGAGTATAAGCTTTTGAACTAGACGCATTACAATTCTCATTTATGAAACAACAACTACGTGTCCATTGTTCGCACCTGTACTCAATTACGGATCTGAACGCGCAATTTCTATCGAAACATGAACGCGATATCGCTTAGCCAGCTAAGCATACTCTATCAAAATCGAGTTTTTCCCAACTCATCTGAATATATTTTACTCTTTTGCGTGAGAAGGTAATACGAACAAATGACCCGATGTAAATATCAAGTTGTAACAGGCGTTCGGGTTCTAGGAGGTGTAGAACGCACACCTGAAAGAAGAGTTTTTCTAGAAGTGCTAGAATGAAGAAATGAAGAAACCCTCTTAGAAGTAATTCTAAGAAAAGTGACTCCAGACTCAATTATTCATACAGATAATTGGGCCGCTTACAATAATCTTAGGAGCTATGGGTTCCAACATTTTACAGTAAACCATTCTAGAGAATTTGTCTCTGATACAGGTATTCATACTAATACCATTGAAGGTAAGTTTTTATTAAAAATATAATATAAACTAACTTTAATTATTTAGGGACGTGGGCTGGTGTAAAGCAAGGAATTACACCAAGACAAAGAACTTTTGATAAGATGCAAGATAACTTATTTTGTTTAATTTGGCATCATCTCCATAAGAATCATACATGGGAACGATTAATTCATTGTTTAAAAGCAATTTATTTTGTTAATGAATAAAACAATATCTGTTTTTTTTACTAGCATTACATATGTTATAGGCGTATGGAAACCTACATGGTTGGATAAATCTCCTAAAAAGTAATTCACTGTTTTAAGCTGTGTTGAGCAAGTGTATTTGAATTGATGTTGCTAGTACTTCGTCCACTGAAGCAGGAATGATCCATAATCCTTGACCTAATGCATAGACATTTAGCATCAAGGATGGAAGTGTTTTCTTAAATGGGTCTTAAAACATTTCTTTTTCCCGAACTAAGGTCCATGTTTCACCAACTTGGGTTTCTGTACTCTCTTCCTCTCTTTATGTTACCATGGCTGTCAATTAATTTCTTTTTTATATTGCTTTGGGAGGGATAGCTGTTTCCTTCGGTAATGTTTGTTTGGCCGAATATCATCTTATACGGGACAAAAGTGTACAATGAGTAGCGGAATCATTACCAAAATGAAAACGGGCATATCAGCAAACTATCATTAAAGACCGTGATTGATTGTCCGTGAGCTTTCGATTCTTTACCTGATAAAGGTCTCAGGAACAGTACAAGATGTTGGTTAGCATCACTTAGGATACCAATTGCAATACGAATTGCTCAAAGTCAAAGCGTTGGATAATTCAATACATGCTTTTTACCCAAACAATTCTACCAGCTGTGGATTGTATCAAGCCTTTCCGAACGGCATATGCGTACATAGTTGGTTCCTGTAAGCGAGATTTTTTTTTTTTTTTTGATGGTCGAGAGGACTGCTTCCCTTTGAGTCCGAATCTAATCGCGAGCCGAAAAGAGGAAGCGAAAAAAAAAAAAAAACTTACGCGTTTCGTGTATTGTTCTCCCCTACCCCTTAATACCATGTCCTCTAGACCAGAATTTGGTGTGTCTTCCTCCAATGGTCGATTCACTCGAAGAGGTCAAGGGAGGAGGCTGGGGTCTACGCATGCAAACACACGATCCTTAGCATCATTCCCTGGCATGGAACCTTCAAAACTAGATCAACAGTTCGAACATATACGAAAACTGGACGAACTAGAAACTAGATTCAACTTTGAACGTTACCAAGAAGGTCCCGAACGATTAGGCTGGCTTCTCAACATGCATTCCGTAAAACGAAAACAATGAATGGACAATCGAACGAAAGGAATCTAATGCTGTATTGTTTCCTAGACTGTGGTCAGGGATTCCGATTGGCCTTCAGGGCGAGCTGCCGTCAACTTTTATTTCCTCACAGACAATGGAGAAACGTTCAAAGCTACCTCAGTATACAGTCCTTACTTTTATATTGCATGCAGAGTTAGTCTTGCCATCGCCCCTGAAAAAAGAAAGAGATTGTTCTAATGGATGATTATATTAGCCTAAATCAGAAACTATCGTGGAAGACTATTTAAGGCGTCGGTTTGATTACACCATTGAGAAAATCAACCGTGTGCAAAAAGAAGACTTAAAGGAGGTATGTTCTTTCGTATCCATCAGGGACGGAGATGACTAAAAGCATGGTCACACAGCCAAACCATTTAATAGGCAGCACAAGCTCTTTACTTCAGCTAGTGTTTCGTAATGTGTCTGACTTATTAGCAGTACGTAAAGTACTCCTTCCGGCAGTAAAAAAGAATCAAGAAAAAATCGATGCCATTGATACCTACGAGGAAATACTAAGGTATTGGGATCCACAGCCGTAGTAGAATTTGCCTAATCCTTGTTATAGGGAGACAAGCCAAATTAAATATGACGACCATGATTATATCTCAATACATAGCCAAAAAAGCTCGCACGAAGCAATAGAAAACATCATTGACGTGCGAGAATACGACATACCCTATTATATCCGAGTCGCTATCGACCTCGGTAGGTTTAGAGTCGATAAACCCAAAATATGCTTATCGGCATCGTCCGCCTTTTTAGATATCCGTGTTGGAATATGGTACAACGTAAAAGCTTTGCCTGATGGATTTGTTACCCTTACACGTCGATATGATCTTGTAAAGCGTCCGGATCCGGTAGTTCTAGCGTTCGATATCGAGACCACAAAACTTCCTCTCAAATTTCCCGATGCGACGATTGATTCTATCATGATGATTTCATACATGATTGACGGAAGGGTAGCTAGGACGACTGAGCTTCTGTTACCATTTCCACTGACCCAATGCCCTAGGGTTATCTCATTACGAACCGCGAGATCGTCAGTCAGGATATTGATGATTTCGCCTATACACCAAAGCCAGAATTCGAAGGTCCATTCACTATCTTTAACGAAGAAAATGAGGTACCATCGGATTCGAAAATGATTTCCTTGTTCACATTGCTTGTATCAGCTTGCGGTTTTACGTCGGTTTTTTGAACATATTCAAGACGCCAAACCAAATATCTACGTAACTTATAACGGTGATTTTTTCGATTGGCCCTTTGTTGAAGCCAGAGCCAAAGTATATGGGATTGATATGTACCAGGTGGGTTGATGAGACACTGATGCGGTGAATTCTGATGCGCTTTATATTTTCAAGGAAATTGGTGTTTACAGAGATGAAGAAGACGAATACAAGTGTAAACATGCTTCCCATATGGATGCTTTCAGATGGGTCAAACGTGACTCTTACTTACCACAGGGAAGTCAAGGTCTGAAAGCTGTCACTACGGCAAAGCTTGGATACAACCCAATGGAATTAGATCCAGAAGATATGACCAGGTAAGGTAGTAACAAGAAGGGACCTCCAGATATTGACTGGGCTTTAGATTTGCTGCTGAGCAGCCACAAACCCTCGCACAATACTCAGTTTCCGATGCCGTTGCAACATATTACCTCTACATGAAATACGTCCATCCCTTTATTTTCTCATTGTGTAATATTATTCCGCTAGTTCCCGACGAAGTGTTGCGAAAAGGCTCAGGCACACTTTGTGAATTGTTGTTGATGGTATGAATATGCAGTGCTGTTATTGGTGCATTAATAGGATTTTTCAGGTGGAAGCCTATAAAGCAAACGTCATTATGCCCAACAAACACACAGAGCAAACCAACAAGATGTTCGAAGGACATTTGTTAACAAGTGAAACTTACGTCGGTGGTCACGTAGAAGCGCTAGAAGCAGGAGTGTTCAGAAGTGACATTGCAACAGACTTTAAGGTGGAACCCGAGGCAATAAAAGAGGTGAGCTGCTTTTTCTTTTCTGAGTGACAACCCACCTAACATTTTCGACACTAGTTAATCGATCAACTCGACGACGCTTTAAAATTCACTATTCAAGTAGAAGAGAAGCAAGAACTTGAGGACGTAGTGAATTACGACGAAGTGAAAGCCCAAATCCAGAAACAACTTGAAGAATTACGTGACCATCCAATACGGCAAGAACAGCCGCTTATTTATCATTTGGACGTAGCAGCTATGTACCCTAATATTATTTTAACGAACCGTTTGCAACCTGACGCGATGATTGAGGAATCTATGTGCGCCACTTGTGAGTTTAATAAGCCAGGCAAGACGTGCGATCGACGAATGGTCTGGTCCTGGCGTGGTGAATATTTCCCAGCAAAATTGAACGAATATAAGATGATTCTCAACCAACTCAGTGTTGAGACATTCCCTCCTCAACATCCCAACGACCCACCGCGTTCTTGGATATCTTTAACCAGCACTGAACAGAACACCTTGTTAAACAAGCGATTAAGCGATTACTGTAAAAAAGTATACAAAAAAGTACACGAAACCAAGACGATCACTCGGGAATCTATTATTTGTCAGCGGGAAAATCCTTTCTATATCGAGACTGTGCGAGCTTTCCGTGATCGTCGATACGAATACAAAGGTTTGCACAAGAAATGGAAAGGAAACTTGGACCAAGCTATATCAGAAGGAAACGTGACCGAAATAGCTAATGCGAAGAACATGATTGTATTATACGACTCGCTCCAGCTGGCGCACAAATGTATTCTCAATTCATTTTACGGATATGTCATGCGAAAAGGTGCGCGATGGCATTCCCTAGAGATGGCGGGTATTGTATGTTTGACGGGTGCTACTATTATCCAAATGGCACGTCAATTAGTCGAGCGAATCGGACGACCTCTCGAATTAGATACCGACGGTATTTGGTGTATTCTTCCGAAAAGCTTTCCAGAAACCTTTTCTCTCCAACTGAAAAATGGCAAAAAATGCAAAATCTATTATCCATGTACTATGTTGAATCATCTTGTTCATGCAAAATTCACCAATCACCAGTACCAGACTTTGGTCAACCGAGATACGTTCGAATACTCTGTACATAGCGAAAACAGTATTTTTTTCGAAATTGATGGTCCATACAGAGCCATGATTCTGCCATCATCCACCGAAGAAGATAAATTGCTGAAAAAGCGATACGCAGTATTTAACGATGATGGTTCATTGGGGGAATTGAAAGGATTCGAAGTAAAACGACGTGGTGAACTCAAGTTGATTAAGATTTTCCAGTCTGAACTGTTCAAGGTCTTCTTAGAAGGGCAGACACTAGAAGAATGTTATGCGGCAGTTGCTGGAGTAGCGAATCAATGGCTTGACGTTCTCTATAGCAAGGGCGCCGACTTGAACGACGAAGAACTTTTCGATTTGCTTTCGGAGAACAGAAGCATGTCGAAAACGCTGGAGGACTACGGATCGCAGAAATCTACTGCAATTAGTACCGCAAAACGATTAGCTGAATTTCTTGGAGATCAGATGGTGAAAGACAAGGGCTTGGCTTGTAAATTCATTATCTCTGCACAACCTGCCGGTCTGCCTGTATCGGAGCGCGCAATTCCTGTGGCTATCTTTTCCGCCGAGCCGAGTGTCAAGAAGCATTTCTTACGTACATGGCTCAGGGATAATTCATTAAACAACTTTGATATTCGCAGTATCCTCGACTGGCCTTATTACTTGGATCGTTTTGGATCTGTCATCCAAAAATTGATTACGATTCCTGCAGCGATGCAGAAAGTACGAAATCCTGTTCCGCGCGTCAGACATCCCGACTGGTTGCATAAGCGAGTTGCTGCTAGGGACGATAAGTTTAAGCAGCATCGCATTACCGATATGTTTACACGAGTAGAGAAACCATTATCTATGAATGAGGAAAGAGGGAATGATCAGGACGTGGAGATGGAAGATATCGAGGATTTTCAGTCAGATGGGAGACAAATGAACGGCAAGCTACCAAAGATAGCCAAAGTCACTAAACGCAAGCTAAAAGATACAGAGATGGATTTGGACAGAGCATTAGCGGACGAGGATTTACCAGAGAATATGCCAGACATGTATTCGGATTACCAAGGCTTTCTGGAATTTCAGAAACGTAAATGGAAACGTCAACGTGCTGAGCGAAAAAAGCGCCGGGAATTACAGATTAATTCGCAGAATTCAATTAACAATGGTGTTGATGGCTATTTCAGACGTCAGACTGGTTCGGTCGCCACGAGTACATGGGAAATCTTGTCCATTGCCGCGACCGACTTGCCTGGTCAGTATCGCATGTGGGTGTCCGTTCGGGGCCAGCTTTACTGTCATAGGCTATCGATTCCCAGGATGTTCTACCTCAACAGCAGAGAGAAAGTGCCTTCGGAAGTGATTAGACAGAACCCCACATGTACAGTCGAGGCATGTTCCCGTTTGCTACCAAGATCAAGACCTTCTCTTAATTTATTTCAAGTCATTATGCCTGAAGATGTGTTCCAAGACGAGCAAAAGAAGTTTTCCAACATTTTCAATCATCCTTCCACAGAAGGCGTGTACGAAAGCAATGTACCATTAGATGTGCGGGCTATATTGGAGCTAGGTACATGCTGTGCGGTAGTCAAATCGGTAGGTTCATCGCAACGATCAGAGGATCGGTATGATCTGCTTGATCTGGTACCACAACCCCAGGCCAACTCGAAATACATGAGCAACCCGAAAAGCTTCCACTACCTATTTCTTTATCATGCTCAATGCGATAGCCGGCATTATTTCACGCTTGTGGGCGCAACAATGCAACAACAACACATCTTTGTCGTCGGACCGAGGCAACTCAGGCAGCAGATGCCAAACGTGAATCAGCTATACAAAGACAGATACAATATGTTTATGGAGGATAGTCGCGCGCCAAAAAGCGACACGGTGGAACTCAAAGCGGACGTCGACTTTGTTGTTGATTTTCCTCAGACAGAACGCGCAGCCTTCCGAGGGATTAACAAGGCCCTAGGAAAATACAAAGATCTGAGACGTGGCCCTGCCGTTCTTGTGGTTGTGTCGCCTCGTACTGTCGCGTATCTAGGACAACAAGTGAATATAATCAATGAGTTCCCATGTCTACAGCTACCTTCTCTTCAGGAAGATAATCAGTTTGATGCGCTGAACTGGTTGACTCCGGTCACTAAGCGAATGTTGATGCGCTATATGGAAATAGGTTGTTGGGTAGACGAAAAGTTGGAGCAGGCTCGCTATGCAAACATTCCATTCTGCAACCTACCCCAAGACTCGTATCAGTACATGGCTGATATCACATTTGCCAGGCGTTTGATCCGAAATGACATGGTGCTTTGGTGGTCTCCAGGACCGAAACCCGATTTAGGTGGCCGTGAAGACGATGAAAATATATATATCACGCACGAGTTGGTAAATACTGAGATCAATCATCCTGGAGTGTACGACACAGTATGCGTCGAACTGGATATCTTGCGATTATGTCTAAATACGATTATGGAATCCCCGACAATCAATGAACTTGAAGGCACATCGGGCGTTGCTGGTTTCGACAATGTGCAACATACACTCGACGAATACAATAAAGGAGGGATTACCAACACGGCTATGTTTGGTGAAGGCATGATTTCTGGCAAGACATTTACTACGTTACGACAAATGGTACAGCAATGGTTCCATGAAGCGGCGTTAAAGAGCAACAAGCTCGGGGACATGATGCTTGAAACATTGCATCGATGGTTACTAAGCGCTAGTTCCAACATGTACGACCCGTGTCTATATGGTCTTGTTCACGGCATGATGAAAAAAGTATTTGTTCAGTTGGTGACGGAGCTACGGCGGATTGGAGGCAATATCGTGTTTGCTAATTTCCGTCGGATTATTGTGGCAACGGCCAAGGATAACATCGACAGTGCAATACCATTTTGCGAGTACCTGCATCGATCGGTTCTGAACAAGCAGTTGTTTGAGGTGCTCGGTCTTGAACTGGGAGAATACTGGGACATTCTGGTTTGGATGGACGAGCAGAACTATGGTGGACTACCTGCAAGAATTGCGGCGGAGGATGGATCAGGTGCGATTGTCCGTGCGCAGTGGAACATTCAGGCACATTTACCCATTGCGGTACAGAACATGTTTAGAAAGACGGTGGCCTCGTATATCCAAGAGTTGCATCAATGCAAAGCACAGTATCCACGGCTTATTGGCAATCAGTTCAGGAAAGATGCTGGTATGGCACCGGACCCGAGAGTGCGACATATGCAACAATATATCAAACAGAACGTTATGCGGATTGTCTTGCGATGGTTACCTGTGATCCTTCGGAAACAGCGAGCGCCTACTGCAACATCTGATCCGACCCTCAAGTTTCCACAGCTGTCTGGTTCTCATCTGAACATGTCCAATCCTGCTTTTGAATACGTGAAATTTGTGTGTGCCGTGCTTGGTCTGGATAAGCACCTGGAGGATGAAGTTCGGGTGCTCAAGCGAAATGCGCTACAAACTATTGGTGGTGTGAGCGACTTTAGCCCTGAAGCTCAATTTCGAAACCCATGCGAGTACTTTAAGCTGAACGAAGTGATTTGTAGCTATTGCAACGCTTCAGCCGATCTCGATTTCTGCCGTGATCAACGACTGATGCCAGTGAACGATAAGGTCCAGCCATGGCAATGTAGTGCTTGTGGTGCAGAATACAACAAGCAATTGATCGAGGAAAGGATGATTGAGCAAGTACAACGATGGCTGTCCGCTTATCAATTGCAAGACCTATCGTGTCCTCGCTGTCGAAGTGTAAAACGAGAAAATCTGAGGAAGTTGTGTGATCGATGTGGTAGCCAGTACAAGACATTGCAAAACAAGAACGATTTGCTACGGAAACTGGGAATGTTTCGTAACGTTGCAAAAGAACAACAATTGCTATTTCTATTTGATGTCGTTGAATGGAGCCTTGCTAGGCTTTAACCAAACCAAAAAAGAAAAAAAATTCTCTGTAAATAAAATCGCATTCTATCTTTAACATTCATGAAAATCTATCGACCAAACTGTTGATCAAGGAGGGTTTTAGGGGTATCCAGTATTTATCTTGCAGTAATCAATGCCTCCAGTTCTATACGGAAGGCTATTCTGTATAAGCAAACTTGAGAGGTTTTTAGCAAGTATGCCTAGCAAGAGAGCTGATATAGCAATCTTGCATTCAAAGGAAAAGTGTATCGTAATAGGTTAAGTAATAAAATAGATCACCAGGCTAATTTTTTCTTTTTATACCCTACTAGCCAAATTCAATTTAGGATGAAGGTTTTTGCATCCCCAATCTATTAAACTAGTATAGCCTATTGCCACAGCAATGGCTATGATTAAAACTACAGGTAAAGTCTATACATAAAATCACCATTTCTGTACAAGATAGTGGTATGTTACCGTAACGTCGTGTTAGTTTGGCTTCGTCGCCCGGCTATTGCTCACTGATATGCTCAGGAACCGTAATAGTCGATGGATTCGAACGCGTGAGACTTGTTACCATCCTTATCAAAGTGGAAGGGTCCATAACACTTTTTGCAAAAATAGCATGGAGAAAATCCACTTAATATATCATTGGTGGTCATGTATCTTGGGCAGAAACAATTAAAAATTTAGCACAGCTTAGATGATACTCAGCATGTCTAGCTTACCGGGCCGGGAAAAGTCCACACATGGAACATTTGTATCGCTTGTAACTCCAATTATATACCATGCGAGGATAATCGTTTTCATTGGGTAAATCATCTTTTCCATGGAGCCTAGCCAAGCCGGTTCTTATTCATAACGTCTCATCAAGGCAACAACACCATACCTTATATCTCGAACCATAAACGGATGATGGCAACCATCCTGATGTGCTAACAAGTAAACTGCACCAATACTGAGGTTCAGGTCTTCAAATTTAAAATCATGCATTTTCTTTTTAGTATATTGAGTCAAGCCAGGCTGTGTGTAACGTTCATTTTGCATCACCCATTCGCGGATAACCCTGTTCAAAAAAATAGAAATATCCAGTTCAATACAGGAAAAAGGCAAAAGTAGATTCCACAATTCCTTACGCGCTAGCGTCCGGTTCTGGTCCGAACCCTTCTTCTTCGGCACGAGAATCGACGTAAAACACGTCGTCAATAAACATATAACTGCTTGACAGCTTTTTTCGTGGTGTATTGATGACAGGCCCATCGCTTGAGCGGTCTTTGTGATCTGCGTTCCACGCAAAGTCATTGATGCAATACATTGCGTCTCGAAGGTCTGTGAGCGACTGCGATCCAAGCACTTCAAATTCCTGTAATCGTTGGCCATGTTGCTTTGGATGATATATGGCAATGGATAAGATAACCTCTTCTGGACTTGAGCTTCGTAAATCCCTCCCTTGCTTTTGGAAAGTGCAAATTAGATACGTTCCTGTTTACGTGGTTTATATTCATTCAACCTACTTCAGTTGCCGAAGTATCGGTCTCTTTTCCGCTTTCCTAAGGAAAAAAAGAAAAAGAAAATGCTGAATAACTATGCATAAGCCAAACGTGGAGTATAATTACACGAGGGTCAATGCAATTGCCGCCAGCGAGGAGGATGCGTTGTCTAGGTAATAGTTCGACCATGTTTGCACGACTGAGGCAGATCATCAGTCACTATGCCGCGCGTATCTCTCTATAACTTACTTTAACACTTTCAGGGGAGAACTGTTCATTGCTTGCGAAACAGTAAGAAAAGTCCTCATTAATTCGGTTCTTGGAATATCAGGATGCTCCATAAACTGGAAATCATCGTCCAATTCATCCTCTGCGCTATCATATTGACTATCGTCATCATCATTGCTGCGTGTAAACGAGGGTGGTAACGCCAGGTCTTGCAATGAAGGATTCAAGTTGCCATTCGTATGGCTGCGATGAGCGTCACCTGCTACAAACTCATTGGAAGCTGATGTTGTATGCGCTTGCTGCTGGCTTGCGACAGTATGAATCGCACTCTCTCCATTCTCCCGGTGCTCTACTGTCGGCGTTTGCTCTCGACTCGAGGATTCCATTCGCTCGGTAGGAGTGTGACGAATGGGTATATTGTGTTGGGATGCGGTAGTTGAGGATGGTGAAGAATTGGATATGGATGTATCACGCGATGAGACAACTTGCTCTGGCGAGATTTGAAAGGTAGGACGTTTAGCTGGTGCAAGATATTGTCTTTTTTTTGGGACGCATGGATTGATGTACTGGTCTGGACCTAGATCATTTGTCTCCATTTGTAATATTGTCTGTTCGTCGTCTTTATCAAGAATGCGATTTCGTAGAACGTCTTTAGCCTGCGGCTTCTTTGATACGATTTGACCCTCTCTTCTCAGTCGGCGTTTCCGTTCTTGTTGTACCTGAGCATCTTCATATTGTTTCATCAAGGCAAAGAATGTCGGATCGAGAAACGTCTCGGTTGAACTGGTCAAATCATCACTAATCTCGAAACTACATTGTGGGGTCAATCAATCAAATTCAGTCGCTGTCAGTTGAAAGCATTACTTGGAATCAGCAAATTTTCTCTTTAGTTTTCTAAAATTGATGGTGCTTTCAGCGTCCTTTTGGGCACGTAAAAGATCCGATGCCTCTCTTTGGAATTTTTTTACAATGGAATCGGACATTGGGCTTGGAACATGCTGATCTTTTCCCACTTCTTTTTAAAAATACCCTAAAAAAATGCAATGCTGTGTGACGCGAAATTTTTTTGCTTTATGCAGGAGATATCAGGTATTTGATACGAGAAGTCTGATGAAGTAACTGTAAACAAGAGCGCATAAATATCTACAAAGTGTTTGAACTGTTTTATAATTATTATAAAAAAAGATATTTCGAACAATGAAAGTATTAAATGTGTGGAAAAAGTGCGAGTGCGAATGCGTGTGCGTGTCTGTATATGTGGATGAATGGGTGAATAGGGAAGGCTTATTCTGATGTAAGAGTCCCATTAAGAGAAACCATTTCAATCTTCTCTCGTTCGTTGCGTCATTACCAGATCCTCCATAGATTCGGTATCTTGCTGCCGATTCTCATGGTTTAGTTGTTGTGAACTCAATTGGCGTAACATATCTTGCGAGATACCCGTAGGCTCTTCTACATTCACTTCGGGGATATTTGTCAATGTGTCTTCTGTCTTCAGGAAAACCTCGCTTCCACTTTTCACCACGACGGGTGGATCCGTGTATTTCTCGCGATATTCATCTAAATGAGCCAAACTTATGTCGGAGCCACCGGTAACGATGACGACCACATCACTTGCTGTGGAAAGCGATGGAAGAATATCTCGTATGACCTGAGTATAACAGAGAGACAAGGCAGCGCCAGAAGCTGCTTCCACAAGGATTCTATTATGGTCTGGAGAGGAGCTGATTAGTTTGCCTTGAAAAACAAGAAGTTACCTGCAAATCTTCGGACAGCGTCTGCAGCCATGGCATCACTGACGGCGAAGGGGACGACTGGATGGACCAAACTTAATTCGAGCGATTTGGAGCTCACGGATTTCGCTGCTAGACTCGATGCGATGGTGGTACTTTTTGGCAAGGATACCATTTTTCCTGCGACAACAGCTGCCTGAAACGCGTTACTACCATGCGTTTCGACAGCAATCACAGGGACCTGTTTCCAATCCACTTCCTGGAGACCCACAATCACACCATTCAGTAGTCCACCGCCGCCGACAGGACATATGATGGCTGCTGGCGGGCCATCTTGTAATTGTGCTTTTAATTCGTGTATCATGGTGGAATATCCTTGCCATATGTGGGCATGATCGGATGAAGGTACGTATATTCTTCCAGCAACGGCTTAGTGCTATTCGATCCTTCTCTTTCTATCCCCATGTCCCTTACCCATTCCTTTTTACTAGCTTGCGAGCGTGTGTTTCAGCGGCATTCCAATCCTAAACAAAGCCCATCAGCCATGCCATTTGCCAATGTCAAGCATCACGTACAGTCCCATATAAGATTAGTTTTGCCCCTTCCAATCGCACTGCATCGCAAATAGCACTACTTGTTGCCTTTGGCATCACTACGATAGCATCCACACCCAGCTGTCGAGCACAGTACGATACGGCTAATACGGTGTTGATTCCAGATCCACACACGAAATGAATATCGGTGCCTCGTGTTTGAACCACTTGATAGCAGAAGTTGCCAATGCCTCTGCATCGCGTCTTAGCGCTCTAAGTACAGAACCTTTTTTTTTCATATTCACCTCATTTTGACCGATCCTGAAGGCTGTATGTTCTCCATCTTGAGAAAAATATTGCTACGGTGTGGCGAAACAGCATTAGCGCGATTATTGTTTCGATAATGTAAGGCCACACACCAGTTTAACTTTACGCTTAGGTTGGTTGAATGCAAGAGCGGCGTGCCAACATGCAATGTATGCGATCCATCGTACAGTTGGGTTTCTTCATCGGAAGAGTCATCGATCATTGTGTCAAGGAAAAAGGATCCAAGTTGTGGCGCCCTTTTTTTTCTGCTTCATGATCCGTCAAGTCAGTTACGAACTCAGTCTTGGCAACAGAGAAGTTTAAGCCTAGTGGTCAATCTGTTTGATGTCCTCTTGGCTGCTATGGCTGTACAGTGAAGCATATTGGCATACCAAGTCTTGTAGCTCCATGTTATTTAGGCACTTTGAAGAGTAATAATCGATAATTAATCGTATATGACCGACTGAAAACTGAAAGGATGGTCAGTTTACCGTCTGCTCAAATTTAGTCATGTATGTTGGAACAGATGCCGTTTTCCTATCTACCGGTTATTAGTATCTGAGGAAACTTCATAGGGACCAAAAGTGATCAATGAATCAAGAATGTACTTTTTCTTTTGGCTATTCATGCCATTCATGACTAGAAGCGTAGCATATCTGTGAATTCGAGGATAAGACGATAATACGATATAATAAGGAGGAAGAAGGTGAAGACTTATGAGAGCTCGTATTTGTAGTCAAATGTTTGCCGGTTGTACTTGCGATGATTGATCCATTCAAATTGGAGATAACTTTTTGACATTGATATGGATCAAAAACGTTTATCGGCATGATGTTGTGAGGTAGCTAGCCATATAATACGGCTCCTATTAGCGAAGAAGACAAATACATAATCTATAAAGGCTTTTATGGTAGCAAAGCGTCCGAAAAGGTTATATACTCAACTCTCTGTCACTTAGCGGACATAGGTAGACCTGGATGCGGACAGCAATTTTCAGGCAAGCTATCTAATTTATTCAATTATAGTAGGATCCATTCTGTTCCTTACACTTGTTGAACCTTTAGTTGCTTTGTTTCGATTGAACTTTGGTCTTTTACCTAACACTACATACGTGACCCTGTTTTTATTTTTATTTTTTTGCTGAAATAAAGTCGAATGGTTTTTTTTCACTACTTTAATGTGCAATATTACTTGCTGATTTGTAACCGGAAAAAGAGAAACGAGAAAGGGTCGAGCATGACCTTCTTTTTTTTTCCGTTTTCCCAGTGTGCTTTTATCCCAGAGCTTTGGTGTGCGATGTAGAAAAGTAATTAGTGTATATGCATATGCAGCTGTAGGGATCAGGAATTATGTCGATGGCGTTCTAACAAATGGTAGTCTTTGCTGGATTGGTCAATTTTGGATGTACAAAAAGGAGATTGAAGACCTGACGTCTTTTTATTTATTCCATTCCACTTTTTAATGCCATTAATAAACAGTGTATTGTCAATCGTTTGGTCTAATTTGAATATCCATTGTTTGGCTAAGTAGAAAAGCTAGAAAAAAATAAGATGAAAGTAAAAAACGAAGGGCACTTACCACAGAAAAGTTAAGGAATTCGGTTTAAAGCGCTTTATGGATGATCCAGGTTGTGTACACCATGATTACCATGATTAAATACAATGTTATTGCATGAAAAAAAAGGAACAAGACATTTTATGATAGAACAAAAGTATCTATTAAAAGTTGACGAAATCCAATCCAAAATACTTTGTAAATAATACAAAGGTTGTATACGATAATTGCATGCAAAATCATTACGCAAAAAAAAAAAGGTAAAAAATTGGAACATCAAGTAATTATAAAAAACTCCATTAAAACTTATGCAAAACCTTATGCCATCAAAAATAAAGTACTCCATGGATAATATAGAGTATGTATACTATAGTTATACGCTAAAGTCATGATGTAAATGAAAGACAAAAAAAATAAAAAATAAAAAATAAAAAAAATCGGTCTGAAATTGTCGGTTCCCTTTTTTTTTATGCGGGCCTGATCTGGATCTTCTTCCGATAACCGATCTCGGTCAAATCCACTGGGGATCCAAGGCAAAACAAACAATAGAGAATAAAGTGTAAACAAATGATGATTTTATTCACTATCTAGTTCTACAATATTTATATTATTTTCTAATGTGTCGTAGTCAATGCCGCAGTCGATACCTTCAGTAGGTGAAGTCTCCGATCCAAAATGATTGCTGCGATAGTTATCGTTCTGATTGGTCAGTCGATCTTCGGCTACGCCAATGTCGTGCGCGGTATTTTCTTCCTGATCTGGGTTTTCTTCCTGGCAAAGGTCAAACCCACTGGGGATCAAGGGTAACAAAAGAAATAGAGAATAAACGGATGATAATCTTTATTGCTAAACAAATCTATGGATATTTATATTTTTTCTAAAACCAATTGTAACAATGCTGATACGGTCGAGCATTCAGAATAAGTAAAATAAGCGGGCGAGAGATTATGTAATGATTTTGCTGAGCATGATCCTCCTGGAGATGTTGCTCTTTTGTAGTGAAGGCCGAGGCGTTAAAGGTTTACCGTTTTCGGACCAAGGCCGATCTGAGCAAAAGGTTTGTGTCACAGCTTTGCAGGCACGACACCAAAATTTTATAAATTTTCACCGAATCAAAAGAAAACATTCTACGCTGCCTGCAGGATTCGAACCTACGCGCCCAGAGGGCAATGCCTTAGCAGGGCATCGTGTTAACCACTCCACCAAAGCAGCGAAGCTGTTATCTCTATTTAATAAATTCCCTGATACAATATTATATCTGAACTTCAATAGTCTAATTTAAATGCGAAAGTATTTCAATTAAAAAATAGATGATGTTTTAACTTGTTTCTATAACTTACTTAATATCTAAATAGACAGATATATTGGGTAACTATTTATTAAAATAGAAAGACTCTTTGTTTTTTTTTTAAATTGATACTGTTTTCATTTTTATAGTTTATTGATCAGTTCTTTTCACCACACTTTCATATAGGTACACATGTCTTCTTATTACGTACACGCCTTTTTCGATGATTATAATCCTCATTTTTCTTCTTCTTTTTCTTAAAAAAATAAATGAATATTATAAATAGTTGTTCTTAAAAACAAATATGTGTAATGAATAATACAAAAAGATAGATAATAAAAACAATAAGCTTTTTTGTATAAAAAGTAAGGTAACTCTTTTTATTCAAAGTGTTCGTTAAATGCTTGCTCAGTTATTTTCCTATTATAGTCATTTTATTTTTACAAGCTTCGAGCGATTTCACTTTTTTTCTCCTTTCGTAAAGGCCATTCTTATTTCTCTTACTTAACCAGTGATTACTCATCCCGCATTACAACATGACACTTGTGGCATCTTGTTTACAAAGTACATCAGCAGATAACTAAAAAAGCATCTCACATTCTTTCCTAAACACTCAGAAAATCCGTAAGAAAAAACCGACTTCTAAGCTTCTATTCTTTTTCCTTTGTACAGACAATTTTCGGCATATGGTTAATTCCTGAGTTGATGACAATTCTGTCAACATTCTGTCATTCGCTTTATAGACTCAATGCATCCCATTCATGTTGCATGCGACAATGCATAAACAACAGAAAAAGAGAATGTGCATTCATTTCTCGAATGAACATGAAACTATTCGAAAGGACAATCAAAAGATAAAAAATCATATCCGTTCATCAACCTGAACCCATATTTATATCTATCTGTTAAAGTGAACAGATATGACGGACTTGTGGATAAGCCGATCCTCACTCTATATACGTCAGCTCGTTTCTTAAGCGAGCTGTTTAGATAACCCTAAAATTACTATGACTGCGCGAAAACAATCAAGTCTATTGAACTACCACTCTAACCTCAGCGTTATCAGATCTGTCACTCTCCCCTTATTCCTCTTTTTCTTGTTCTTTCTCTTCCTTTTTTTTTTTTTTTTTTTTTTTTGCACAACAGTATCATGATCGCATACATATACGTTTGGGCACTTGGAGCGTGGATTATATGCCAATTTCTGAAAGAATATAGTGCTAAATTGTACAAAGTAAGTCAGCTTTTAATACTCGTACCGTGCAAGCTTTCTTTCAAAAAGTGTATATCATACAGCGGCATTATGCTACGTTTCATGGAGATCCCGCGATTGCTCGATTTGGGTGACGTGGAAACGCGATTTAACTACGCGTCTCATTATTTCGCGTTTTTTTGCCCAACGCCTAGCAAGTTAGCATTCTTCGTTTCGGAATGACAGAAAATGCTTTTGTTCAACTATTGAAGGACTCGGGATGTGCTCTTGAAGACAATGTTGTATTCGGTACGGCCATTGTACGCTTGCGGATGAAGACTAAACCATCACAGCTATCGAACCAGTCATCTTTCGTCGACAGCTTGCCTTGAATTTACGTAGTAATGCACGCTATCCTGATATACTAGAGGACTTTTTTCAAAGCATGCAATCATACACCGAGGACGTCCATGTGTTTCGAAAATGTCTGTTACCAGCATTACTAGCAGACGATGTTCCTAGAAGCGGCCGGTATGTCTTTGACAAGCTGAACAATCGATTAAACACTAGAAAATAGCACGAGCATCATGAGCAGTCTTTTCCGGACGCTCTTGCTTGTAGATATACTTCAATCGAGGACCATCACCTATTTATTAGAGCGATTGCCCGAGTTTTTCGACGAATTGGAAAACGAGTAAGCCCAAGAATTCCGCATCTACCGACGGACGGAATTGACAAATAGAATAGAAGCTCTAGTTCATGTACAGCCCGTCTCATTCTTCATCAACTACGATTTTTGGACTATGTGGCCGAACCAAATGCGTTGACAGACAAGTTAATAGAGGTCAGTCAATGTGGGATGCCAGCTGGAACAGCATACAAACTGCAACCATACACCAGGTCATTCAGATTACACCAGCGGTAATACAACATGAAATCATTACTTCTCTATTGGACATCGTCAATGACTCGGAGCCAAAGGTACAATGGCAGCGCTTGCTACAACATTTTGGTCTGACCGTCAAATTCGCAGTCCATTGTTATGTATCTAAAGGAACTGATGCACGAAAATCCGGATTTAACTGTTCCGATCTTGGATGCTCTTTCGAATTTGACTCAGCACTCAGATAGCCTAGTGAGTCAGATTCAAGTGATATGGATCATGAGGTTAATCAGCGAGATTTAGGATGATGTGCGGGATACCATGTTGGAGCGGCTGGAATCGGCTGAGATCGACGATCTGGCAGTCATTTTAAAGTTTCTACTACAAACCTCCACCGTTCATAGCATCGATATGGTATATCTGCCTATAGTTTTCATAAAATGCAAAACTGACACTTTTATGCAGATTGTTCACGGTATCCGGCACAAACTAGACTTTCGCGCACTTGGAAAACCTCAAGCAGATCGGTCAAAGGCCGCACAAGGTGCATATACAAACCGCGTGCGTTCTCAAGAAAAGATAAAGCATGTACCGGAAGCATTAATCTTAGGTGATTAGCTCATCGTTGCACAGAAAGCCAGCAATCTCACCCTTTTTCTTTGGTGGATAGAGTCTATAAAATTTGGTCTTCAAAATCACAAATATGTATGCGATGCCTGGTTTAAATCGATAGTCGCGTTGGAGGAATCGGTAGGTGGCTTATCTATGCGATTCTGCGTCAATAACTAGAAAGTGTAGAGCGCTCATAAAGTAATTGATGTGTTGGTCTTGGTTATTCTACATTCAATGATATCTATGCGGAAAAAAACAGAGGAAGTTTTCCGCAAAAAGATCATTAATGGATGTATTACCTCTGCTCTTTTACAAGAGACTTTGCTTTGCCACGCAGAGGGGCTCTCTGGTTACTGGAATACGATCCTTTCTCTTTCCGAGAGCCTCCTAAGGTCTTGTCAGCATCACAGCGCAGTGGCTCCCTGCTCTAGCGCACTCTACGTTAGCGCTTTTAGATCAACCGATAGCTATCAACGCCAGGTAATACGTTGCGTCGCGTTGATGTATGGAAATACTGAAGCTTAGATCGTGAATAGGAAATTGTTGGATCTTTAATAACACATATTGGCAGTGGTGTGATATCCTTTTTCAACATAAAGATACATCATGTGTTTCAAAGTTTTTCTTTTTCAGCTATCCTTAACCTTTTACTACCCCGTGGAGATTGACGTATCGCTAAATGCTTTGCTACAACTTTGTCAAGATGATAGTCGCAGCATAGCAGCATATGGTGTATTCATTAAGGGCATTCTTGACTATCTGGATAATCTGTCTTCCTCGCAAACAAGAGCCTTATTTGATATATTAAGTATCTTGGCCTTGAAGGTACGCGGTAATCACAATGAACCAAGGATCTAAACGACGTTTTATAGAGAGATTATCGGTCTGAGGCGACTAACAGTAGTCTCTGGTCAGAAATCCATATTGTCATCCGAAAGCAGCTGTCAAATCCTCGCGAAAAATACAAGAGAATTGGCATCATAGGTTGTCTCTCCTCAGTGAAAGTTCTTGGTAGCCGAGAATATTGTATGGATCAGGCAACGGGGTCCAGTACACAGGGTATGTCCTCCCTTGCACTAACTTTAGAGCGATCCAGACTTTGACACATTGGCAAGGTGATAGACAAACGTACACAGCTGAACAAGCTCGACAACATCCCTTACTAAGACAATCCGTTGATCTGATGGAAATGATGTTACAGAACTGCCGAGACCATCCAGTAAGCTAATCAAGGCCCAGTTAAGATGAATAAGTTTTCGCTTTTAGAAACCTTTAGCGTTCATGTATGATGAACTAGCACACGTTATAGAAATCGGGGATCTGGATGAACGCTTGCAGTTATGGATCAAGGACAATCTGACGAATGATTTTATAAGCAACTATGTTAGCGATTTTGAGGAGATGACACAGTTTGTGGAAGCAGAAAAGAAAAGAGAAGGTGTACTGCTCAAGCCAGATGTATATATGAACTTGGATGGGGAGGTATGTCTTACTATGCAAAACGGACCATCCAACCCATTGTTATACAGGAAGCTGCCATTACCGTGAGATTGTACGACTTGATTCAAGGTGCCGAAAGCAAGAACAGAAAGTCATTGATTATCCCATTCTGCTCCATGTTCAAGCTGCTGCAGACTTGTGAAAGACAGTTAAACAATGGGAGTCTCGAGAATATTGATGCTCTCTTGGGCTGCAGTGTAGTATTATTTCCTATGGACAATCTGGAGGTAGGTCCCCTCTTTGCTCTGACAATAGTTAACCATAAAGGTCAAGGAATTATTACAGGACTTACAAATTCCAGAGTTGGAAAGCGCATGTCATCTTCTGTTCTACGCCGTGAACTGGTATTTTTAAACAGCAACGTCAAATAGTAGCTAAAGCACACGATATAGGTTTCGCGAGTTACTTAACTGCTTTTCAATAGTTGACGATGATCCTACAACAGACGAACGACTCGTTACCCGTTTAAGAAATATCCGTACTTTAGAACATACCCTGGAAACCATGATGAAGACTTTAGGTTCATATGTACCTTTTGAATCTGAAGTCTCTTTCACATCACTTGACGGAAGAGAAGTCCGTGGTACACAGATATCTAGTGTTAGTTTGTCTTACCGCGCTGCTTTCAGAAATTGACGTAAAATATCTTTCAATAGTCTGTACAAGGAACGCCTGAAAGCAGTTTCCAAATAGCTTCTATCACCCAGGACGACAATGTGGAGACGTTGAAATCCGGTCGCAAGGAACAGAACCGGAGGGCGATTCCGATAAAAATTGAGACTATTGCTGATCTACGGCAACATATGCGTGCACTTGATGTATGTTGTTGTTTACCAGTGTTATCCTTTCTACATGCAATGCTCACGGACGAAAACTTATAGATCCACGTTCTAAAGATTCTTAAGGCATTCGGAGATCCGGGAAAGCCAAATGAAGAAAAGTACTATGTAAGGAATATATCTGCAGATTTTATCATATTAATCACATTGGATAATATCTTGGCAGTATGCCGACATCAACTATCTTCTAACGGACCTCAACCATAAACTCACTCTCAAAATCATGCCGCCCTCCACAAACCCTTTCAAGAAAAAGAAAATCCCCGACGGAAAGTCTACCTCGAGTGACGTGATGCTATTAGAAAGAATGAATTCGCGAAAACTAATCGAAAAGGCAAATCATCTAACAGTTTCGATGCATTTCTGACTTGTTATTTGTGGTTCAGGTTATCAAATATCTTCCTAATATTCTCCGCACCTTAGAAGGTCTTTATGAAGATATTCAGTTGACGGTAAGCAATGAATATGGATTATTCAGATGCCTTTTAACCATGTAATGCTACCAACAGAATACTCAGTCGGGACGAATTGAACCTGTAAGCTACCGGTCTTCGTGGTATCGCAAACTGAAGCTTTTTTAGGGCTCCGAAGATATCGTGTTGTGTGCGGCTAATGTATTTGATGTACTCCTTAAATTGTTCTCGTGGGCAGAACTTAGAAACGCGGAGAACCACGAAATTCTCAAGGCAAGTTAGAAAGTTCCTTTTATTGCATGCCTCATTGTGTATTCAGAGCTTGGTCAATACGCTGGCAGACCGTATTAGCGTGGATTCATCCGAGCAACAATCTATCGAAGCAGCTATTGTTGAAGCATTCCAATATCTGGGTAGATTTGGAGATAACATGCCAGAGGCAAACACGGCCGTTACGCTGTATAAAGTTCTGACGCGGATCAGAGAGATATCAAACGATCCTAACATCCTAAAAGAACGAACACATGCCACTGTTTTGAATATCTTAACGACTGACTGGCTTGATTGGCAAAACATCAAGGTAAGTTTGTATTTTACGGAAAAGAAAAGGCAGTGCTAATATAAGCCATGTAGAAAGATATCACTTTTCTAGTTGAGCAAGCTATCGAACTAGACAATGACTCCTTACAGGTGCTTCATGATTATGTTAATATTGTCCTGCCTGCATTCGAAAAAGATGGTCGAGTAGAAGCATACCCTCTTCTGAGAGAGGATACCGTTGTGGCATATTATCAAGTGAGCACCTGACCGTTAATGGCTAGGCATAACATGTATTATTGATAGGCTGTGATAAACCAGACCGTGAAATCACTCCATTTTCTGCAAGACACAGACCAAGAAGCCGCCATTGTCCTTATGCAAAACCAAAAAATCGTTAAAATTTTTGAACGTATTACGCAGTACGTGAAGATGAAGAACCAGCGTGTTCTGTACAACGTTCTTCTAAAAACCGGTCGTGCATTCGTGGAGAAATTCACAAAACATTCGATACCCTACTTTACCGATGTGTTTAAAAAGCACAAAGACGTGATTGTGGGCATATTCAAGGATTTCCAAATAAGCACGCGACAGTTACAGGTACGAAGCGACAGTTTAAGGGCGCCTTTCTTATAAGCCATAGATTATTTGCTCTCATGTCAAAGTCCTAAAGGACGTCCAACTTTCTGGATACGTACCACCACTGAAGAAGGCATTAGAAATAGTCATCTTTCAGGTTAAGATGTTGCTGACGGAAAATAACGCGCCGTCAGATGCCTTTTTTATGGGTAAATGACTTCACTTGCAGTTATGCTTTGGCTTACTTACCTTTTCTGTTTGGTTAGGTGCACTCAAACATCGAGATATTAGAGGAGAAGAAGTATCTTCTCAGGCAAGTCCCATCTTTATTATATTTAATATGCGGTCTAATCCTCATACAGTTACCACAAAATGAACCAAGTGACTCGGAGGAAGAGGAGGGTCGGGAACAACCGCTTAACGATTCATCAGTACCAAGTAGAAAGAGAGCTAGACCAGTCGGTAAGACAAAAGCACCCCATGCGCCCCCAAACGCTTTCCGAACAACAAGCCAAGTGCCTTCCAGCTCAGAAGGAGAGGAAGAAGAGCAACATAACGACGACAATCAACCAGGAGATCCACATACAGCTACCGGAAGCGTAGAAAGCCATAATGACGAAGAGGAAGAAGTGCTGGAGATCTCTCTTGACAGTGAGGACGATGAGGAAGAGGGAAACAGTGCTAGTAGTTCAGAAATGCCTGCACCTTCAGCACCGTTGGTAATACAAGACGATCCTCTACCCACAGAACCATCAACAAAAAAAAGACGGCTGGGGCTTGGTCGTCCTAATATTCTTCAACATCAAAAGGTATTTTCATTGGAACGTCAAGCGTGAAGGACAACAACGACAGATAGGTATATATAATAGATAAAACAATAAATAAACAAACAAATTTACATAAGAAGGCATAGAAGAAAGCTAAAGTGTACAGGTTCTATTTTCTATCCATAAGAAATTAATGTTTTTTCTCGTTAAATTGGTGCATGGGTCGAATAATTGGCTTGACACGAAGGACACGACATAGCAAGGGAATGAGGAAAAAGTAGCCAATGGCAGCTATATATAAAATATATCGGATAATAGTTCTTTTACATCGTGTGAGATTTATATACCATTATAAAGCTTTCATCCAGACTTACCGATAGTCAACTGTTTGCACTACAAAATCGGAAGATTGAGGAACGCTGTGAACGGAATGTTGACGCACGTAAGACGGTGTACTCGGTGATGTCGCAAAAAGAGCGAGACACATGAACATGACTGTGAACATCTTATTGTCCGATTTTGGCTCATTTTGGCGTTTGGATGCTCGACGCTTATAAGGGCGTCTCTCGGGTTTCGGTATCAGTTCGGCCAGAGCGGCACGTTGAGCCGCACGTTCTCGCAGCATTCTCTGGCGTTCGATCTTTTCACGTTCTTTCGCTTCTTTGCGTTCGCGGGCTAATCGTTGTTGCTCCATTTCATGATATTCACGTTTCTGAACTTGGAAACGAGCAAGCAATGGTGCGCCGTTAGGCATTTGTGCAAGAATTTGCTCTAAAATCCGATTTTCTCGGTCCACCAGTTCATTTGTATGCTTGAGATAATCAATGTACTCGGTAGCTTTTCGCAAAATGGTGGCCTTATTCAATTTCTTGGCCACTGGTACGCCGTCGACTATTCGCTCTTCTTCGTCCGACTCGTCGTCATCGTCTTCAGATGATGAAGCCTTAGCTTTATATAGCGCCGGTACAACGTTCTTGAGTTCTTGGATTCGGTCGTTAATATTATTCCGATATCGACGCTCGATGGCATTGTGGGCCACCTTTTTATGAATAAATTCTTCATCCAGTTTACGTTTGCGCGTTGGTGGTTCGGATTTTGCTGATAAAATTTTTTTGTTTTAGCAATCGATCATTATTTTTTTCTTTTATACCTGATAAATTATTTGGTATGGTCATGTAGGCCACCTCGTTAAAGGAGTATAGGGGGAATTGAAATGATTGCATATCTTCTTTCTGTTGTGGTGGCGATGGTGGTAATGGATAGCAGCAGTAGTCTACTGGGGTCGGTGCCAAGGGCGACGGTGTTGCGGTGGGAACGCTTGTTGTAGTAACCAATGGCGGTGGTTGATCTTTTTCACCATTGAGACACCAATCGAAGACGTCAAAGTCATTCTCGCCCAGCAGATAGTCAGTGGGGTCCTGAACGGGGGAAGGGTTGTGATCCAAAGCATCCGTGGACTTATTATTGCTGCCTTGGGATGAGAGAGGATCTGTTCCCATGTAAGTACTGTCAAAGCCCAAGTCAACAATTTCTTGTTGTAGTAACATGACGTCAATGAAGTAAATAAAAGAAGTAAGGTAAAAGGGTACCTGTTGGAACAATCTGGCCCTAGTTATAAGTTGTTCTTAGCATAACATGCCATTTTTTTTTGATTTTGCCGTTCTTCATGTAATAACGGATTGATTGGATAAGATTCATAGTATAGCTCACGCCACTTCTCTACACGTGGATCCGCATTACCGTTTTTAGGTGTAACCCGGGGAGTCTCTGCATTTGGCGCACGGCGGTTGAGCCCGCTCAGAACCCGGTCGTCCCATGGTTTTGTAAGCAGCAGGGTTCAATAAGCCAATCTTACCTAAGAGACCGCTACCCCTTCTTGCTTTAACTTCCACCTTTCTGCATGTCCGTGCGGGGATCTAGTGTATAACTTCCCCGCCTGTGAGCGTTTGTACTGGGTCTCGTACTCCCACCCACTGTCTCTCCACTCCTCCTATTCATAATACTCCTAGTGATTCCGGATATACTCTACCACTTTTCTTTTTTTGGCGGTCTCATACCGTCCCCAAGCGTGGAGTAAATGCAGCTCTCACCAAGTAGGCGAAGCTGTTTCTCATCATTGTCGAACCCAATAGGCATAATCCTGTTTTCTTATTACACATCCAATAAAAGACTAATAGTAACTAGAAACGCAATTTGAACAGTACTGATTTATAGTACTACTTCCTAACAACGCATTGTTTCGATAGGTGGTACAAGATGAGTCGTCGGAGTGGACGGGTTACATGAGGAACATCCGAATCATTACACCGACTGTAGAACACACAGAGTCGTACCATTAACCGCATTCTCTGACTTCTGCAGACTGTAATGAGACTGTTTCTATTGGATAAATCTCAGTCATCCAAAATTTCGTTACATATTCCTTATTTTCGTTTTGTATTTTGACTAGTCCGATCTCAAGATGTCTCTTGCTATATTTTCGATGTCTGTATTCATTAACCTTGAAAAAGCAAATTAGTAAGCATTGTCTCAATATATCCGTTCGTTATAAAAATCCCGGTTTCTAGCAGCAGGCCTTGTTAAAGCCATTGCGAACGCTGCATGAGCGTTGGACAGTCGTGTCACCATAGAACTCCCTTCCTTCTATTGCCTTTATATAAAGAACCATCATCTATCCGTTGATATCAACGCAACGCAGTTTTACGTTGATCCATATAAGAATGGTCAAATTTCTAATCCTAAGTATTACCCTGTGCCGAACAAAACTTGGAGGCCCTGAAACAGAATCAGTGTATAGAGATGATGATTCCCAGTGCATACAACATTTCTATCAACGTTGCTATGACTGTGTTGACTTTTCCCGAAACACTGTAAACCTAACAGCGGCAACATGGAAGAGCAGAATTTAAGTATTGCCTTCTACAAACCTACTGAGGCTGCATAGACCTGACTCCAAAAGCGCAGTGTGTAACACAATATGAGGGTAATCCGACAGACGTTGATAAAGGTGCAGGAAAAGAAAAAAGAAATAAAGCAAGCGGGTTCAAGGGGGCTCGAACCTTATTTAGGAAACCATGAGCAAAATGGTCTGTGCAAAAGAGAATCGCCTTTTCATTAAATGTTAAGCAAGCATGCATGACTACGAGCAGTGCCGTATCCTGCTTACAATGGACTTGCCGAGATCGCCCATATCTATGACAGTTATGACAGAAACATGCGCGGTCAGACATAGCTCAGCCATGCCGCGCTGACACCTATTGCGTCCTGAGGAAGGTAGTCCTCAAAGATGAGGTTGGATCCTATAGAAGGCACGTCGGACTTTTAGGTTTTTCTTGTTGCTCTTGTCGTGTAAACAGTTTCGCTCCTCACTCTTGTCCTAAGTCAAAACAAATGCGAGACAGCACCTACGTTTAATTTATTAATATATAATTCTGCATGGAAATATTCGCCTACAAATATCATAACCGCTTGTCTTTGTCTTAGAGATTGCTTATGTTTTAGACGAATTCTGTTTATACCACATTAGCGGTCGAATCTGCTTGCACAACTTATATATAAAACTGTCAAAAAAATCAATTTTTACATACATATAGCTCATAGAATGGGTGACACAATGGAGTGATATGAATAAAAAAGCTATATATAATCAACTATTTTTCTTCAATTAATCAAATGCAGAAGGTAATAAGAGCATATATACATAAGCGATATGGCTCAAAGCATAAACCACCTATCAATTTTGTAAGCCAACAAATTTTGGGTGTCTATCCCTCTAATGGTGCCTGCTTCTGAGAAAGACCACCATCGTTTGATGATCCCCTTTCATCAAACGGAGAGAGACCAAGTGTCGGTTGTGCTTTTTCCCGACTATGTGTGACTGTATTATCAAAATGGGCTGGAAAAGGCAACGGGTCTGGTGAAGTAGGCATTATGATTGGATAAGATTTAACAAATTTTTTTATTATCTCCTCAAGTAGGTGGGAGATTACGTCGACAGTTCCTTGCTTCGTCATCCTTTGAAGTCTAAAAGAGGGTTGACAGAGTTATAGTGTATAAAACCAACAAGAAACACAGAGAAGAAAAACAAAGAGGCATCACGGGAACAAGAAGCCTTATTTTTTATCATAGCCGTTGTTTTCAGCTGCGTTATTTGACTGTTTTTTCAACAAATTCGGCTTTTTTAAACCTCATCCATCAAACGTATACGTCACACTTGGAATGATGACCGATAGCACAAACCAGCAGCAGCAAGAATCCCAGCCAGCCATAGTTGACGAGTCATCTAGCACCAATGAATCATCTCCACAAGCACCCACATCACCACAACCAACCCCCGAGGTGACTAAGCGTACTGCCTCTGAGGATCTTGATTCGTCCAAGACAAAGTCAAGGAAGACGGATGAAACTATTAAAGATGAACAAGACGTGAATACACAGAAACACGCAGATGATCATAACCACGCCACGGCAATACCTTTATTGACGGAGCAACAGCATCAACAATTACTACAATCTTATGCGCAGGCTACTGGTCAGGATCTGGCAAATCTAACCGCCTCCTCGCTGGCCCAAGCCATGGTGTCTCCAATGGCCGTGCCTGGTCTAACATCCAATCTACTCCAGCAATTACAAGGCAATGTCATCACTGCTTTGCCTGGACCTCCACCTACACAACCTACGCAAGAATCCGTCGACGATAACAAACGAAGCAACGTTCGCAATATGACCAACGATGAACGCCGGCAAAGAAGACTACTTCGCAACCGTGTGGCTGCCAAAGAATGTCGCAAAAAGAAAAAGCAATATATTCAAGAAATGGAGGAGAAAATAACTCGACTGGAAGAAGAAAATGCCCGTTTGCACAAACAGATAGAGGATCTTAATACGAAGCTTGCTATGGGAACTCTACATCAGGGCTCTGAAAGCTACCGGTTGATGAAAGAAGTAGAAGAACTCAATGCCAAACTAGGGATGCACATTCCTCCAGGCGGACTAACTGCTGCGGCAGTGATGGCGGCAGCATCACAAACTTCATCGCATTCTCATCCAGCACCTCATCCTTCTTCTTGTCTGGATAAAGCAAACGGCGATCGAAAGTCCGCGGACAATGGGGTGGCAAAGGAACAAGAAAATGGTAGTCAAGTGTAAAGCGTGTTCCCAAAAAAAAAAGTCGATCACCCAGTCATTCTGTGTAACCGTACGTAGTTCCAAATTAGTAGAAATAACAAAAAAGAAAAAAAAACGGAAAAAGATAAGGATACTATTGCCTTGGTAGGATTGGTTTTGTTATATAGTACTTCTTGGCTCTTTTTTATTTTCTCTTTGTCTTTCTCTCTCTCTCTCTCTCTTTCTTTCTCTATTCCCCCTTTTTCCCTTTCGTTTTTCTACTCTATTCCACTGTACGTTTCCTTTTTCTTCCTCCCCTTTTCCCTTTTCTCTTTGTTATGCTCGCGCATAAACGCTCATACAAACTATGGACCGTTGTGTGTCTAGGCCTTATTCTACTTCTTTATGTCACAAAGTTACACATGTCTTATGAACCATCCTTCACACAGGAGATACCTTTAGAGGAAAAGTTTATTACATTTTTGCCGCACTCTGGTCTACATAATCAGCGCATAGCACTGATCAATGCGCTTGTACTCGCTAAGGCCCTCAACAGAACATTAATCGTTCCCGAACTTAACATAGGTGTTGCTACGTTTTGGCGGCCCTCACCCGGCCTCGAATTAAGATTGGATCAGTGTACCCACGGCGAAAATACTCGCAGTTGCTCTGACTATCGTCAATATGTCCCCGTTCCTGCCAAGGCGATTTTTGACCTATCGCCGCTGGAAAAGTTCGGGATCCGGACAATCGAAAGACTAGACATGAGACGGGACTATTTCGAACGAATTTGGGGCGTCCCGTTAGATGCACGAAATACATCATTAGTTTATCAGTTTGAAGATAACGCACGATATTCTTACCAACTGTATGACAAGAAGAACGGGAAGAAACACCCCGGGAATTTTGCGACCAAAGTCTATTTAGAAGATCTACGTTCGCAGCAGGAGAAATTTATATTATTCGGATCTCTCTTTGGCAGTCATCGGCTAGTGTTGGAAGAAGATGCAGAACTGATACTAATACGAGAATATCTACGTCAAGAACTTGCCATCATCCATCCTGCCGTCCGGGAGTCTGCCGCAAATGTCGTTGATCATCTTGGCGGTCCAGCCCAGTTTGTCAGCATTCACTTGCGTCAGGGAGATGGAGTGTTTCGGAAGACGGTCTCTGTCACGTTGGACCAAATACGGAAGAGACTACAAGCGCAGACGAGTACTACACAGGATGACATAGCCTTCGAAAGGCTCAATGCAGTCGCCGCTAATCGCATGCAGCTGCTGAAAGAATGCATTCGCGCTTCTTCACCCGATCCCCGTCTGCAGCTTATCTATATGGCAACCGACGCCCCCCATCCGCGCGAACGTTTTGAATCTCTCTACTCAGAATTTCTCTGTCTTTTCTCTCTTCACGATTTTCCGCAAGTATCCGTCTCCAAACTCTTGCTTCCTCTTGTCGATGCTGAAGTTGCCGCGCATGCTTCTAACTTCATTGGCACGCCAAAAAGCACATATACTGGTTATATTCAACAACGCAACGAGCATTTTCTGTATACTAGATCTACATAGAACCCTATTTTTTTTTCTGTCTTTTTGCGTAGAATTCGATAAAAAAAATCATGACACGTTTGTAACTATACTGTAGCCAACTCCGCGTTTTTCTTGATTATCCATGTTTCTACACATTTCTGCTAGTAGAATGTTTTAATGCATATTATAGACTCAGCAAGGTCAGTAACTAACACTGGCTCACATGTCGAATTGTTTGTGGACTATCATTACTTTGCATATAATTAATTTTGGCCTTCGAAAATGTCGATCGATTTGTCCGCTACTTTTACTTGCACGGGACTGTGTCGTTAGTGGCATCTCAACTTGACTGAGAACAGCTTGTTCGTTTAAGTTTCCGCTCTTCATCTTCTCAGATACAGTGTATATACCGTATCATTACCAGGGAAGCTAGCAGCTTTTTGACAATATTAGCATTAAATATACTTTCCTGACAAGGTTAGAGTAAGGGTTTGGAGAGGTTAAATAGTACCTAATTTGGAACAACATAAGGGTTGAGATTAAAAGGGAGACGCATCTGCTATAGAATACCATTGTTCTGCCCGACAATACAGCAACATAACGCTCCGCAGAAATTTCAATGCCAACCCTAATATAGTGCAGAGAAATTCTTTCACACACTGTTCCCATGGAAGTGAGAGTCGCACCATATGGGAGTTAATGGCATCATTGCGACAATTCAAATGCGGTCTTTTCAGAATTTGTTGTTGTACAATCCTTTCTATGATATATGAAGCGCACTCCCTTCAGGGTTACCTTTTTCGGCACAACTACGTATACCTCTTGTCATACTGAGCATTCAATTTACGTATGAAAATAGGAAGGGAACTGTTGTCGATGAGTATGGCAGGTCCGAGCCGATGGTATATTGTTGATGAAGAGTAGCATGGTCTTGAAACGTTAGGCTCTCATACACAGTGTTTGTCTCAACCATGTTAAAAACAATATATCAAAACAGAAGCCACGCATATTGAAGGCTGAAACCGGTGTTGCAATGAGAGATCCATCGGTCAAGCGTAATCCAGACTATACCTGACTCAAAATAAAGTGAAATTGTTCGAGACATTACTTATGAAGCGTTTATGCACTCCTGCTGCTGCAAAACAGTTGGAAATCCACGTTCATACGGCATAAAGACGGGGCGGAACAGTACGAGAAAGACCCTGATAACACCTTCGGAACACTTTGGAAGACTGGCTGCCTATGCCTTCTCATTGAGGAGCATAAAAAAGTCATTCTAGATTGCATTGATGAGAACCAGTCAGCCTTCTAGAACAGGTACTAAAACAAAGAATGCAGGTATACACAGGACCCAAGGCATCCAAGAGCACTGTGCCATGAATCTGTAAGGAAACATTGTAATCTATCTGTCAGAAAACCTTAGTTACAGCCTGTAGACAGGGACAGCGAAGGAAAAAGTAAAGAGCGCCTATATTGAATCCGAAGGTGAGAAAAAACGGACATGAACTTTGAGGAAACTGCGTCTTTCTTAACGAGTTTGCCTTTCATTGTTAGCGTGAAAAGTAGATGGCCTGGTCAAAGAAGGGCTCACTTGCAAAGCTCAAGTGCCCAGACACGAACAATACAACTACCATCTTGGATGTGATTTTTGCTGTAGGCTTAAATAAATGCAGCCTGCAACACGAATCGCAAAAACTACAGACAAGTCATGAGCAGTGTCTTCCTGACATATAACATGGAGCGATTTGCAATTATATCACCAAGAGGCAAGTATTTGCCATGGCAATCAGTGATTTAATGTCAAATCCATGTGTCAACAAATTCTTGTCAAGCCAAGTGTGCTCCTTGTAATTTCAGCAATCAAAAAATGAGAAAGGGCAGACGATAAATGCGCCAAGTTTGTTTGTAATAATGACAATTAACAAACGCAAAGGCCTTTGGCACGGCCCACCCTCGATAATTACATGAAGCATTTCGAGGTTAAAAATCCCAAACGAAGATGTTATCCAGCTGTTGAACGGAGATTGGAGGGTCAATCCGTGCTACAGATTTGCTTTGTCAAAGTTTCTCGCTGGCTGTTTGCTGTTCGACAATCCAAAACTATTGTATATCAATTGTGTGGAACCATACAATAAATTACCCACCCTTGGTGCACATTTCGAACGTTTTATTATGGAATCGCTGCCAGCCCCCAGCACGAATTTCTGGGTGGAGAGGTCACCAAAGACAATGCCCACAAACTAACTCATCTGCAGCCAAGTTGCTGATATACTAGGGTCAGCGCGACATCCATTCCCGCCTGGTGCCACTTTATTTTCTGGAAATACTGTATAAGAAATATATAGTATGCTCTCTATAAGGTCATCGGCCCGTAATCTGTCATAGCTTAATATGCTTTCTGCTCAAGAGGTTATTTATTATTCATTCATACAAAGCTTTAAATGAGCATATCGTGCGTTATTCTTTCACAGAGTTCTGCGCCTCGGTCATTTTTCGTTGGTTAAATCGAGTTATTCTACCTATCGGAATGAGTTTTGCAGATCTACTAGTCTCGTACCACAGGATCTACGAGAAGGATGATAAAGTCCTTTTACACAACGACACCAGAATCCGAACCCGTGCCAAGACTAACGCGAAGAAACGAATGCCGAGCAAAATTGTAGTGTCATTGAACAATTAAAATATGGTCCAATATAAAGCGAGAGATCGTCAGTAGGACGAAAAAATCACATCATCCTCCGAAGACTAATGAAAGAGACAGGTGAGACCTTTCCGTTCTTGGTAAATTAAGCCCAATTCAACTTGCATTATCATCGTCACAACTGCTTTTAGAGTTAGTATCTATTGAATAATTATTTCTTTGTCATTATCAAACTTACGCTTCGCCTAGGTGTTGCTGCAGCTCCCGGATTTGGTCTTTCAGATTGTCTTTAACAGATAATAAGTATTTTATATGTTCCACAGCTACCAAAATCGAATATAGTTAATCAACTGGCTAGTGAAAATGAAGACACAATTTACATTGCTGTAATACAAGCGCTTCACTTCGAGCGCCTTGATGTAGTGATGGAACGATTTCTATCAGCTGATCAAATCCCATCCGAATGTTTTGTCGTCGTTTCTGTTCGGAGGCGATATGGTTTGCCTTTTTTTCAGCCTCGGTCAGTAGTTCATGCGGTGCTTTCCGTGTTTTGCGTGCGCTATTCTGTTGGCTAGACGACGTGCGCTTGCTGCCAACTTGCATCCATGGTTACGTCGTGGTGAGCATGATCTCATAAAGCGTGAGAAAAAGAAGGGAGAATGTACCTGGTGTTGAATCAGTCGATGGACTGGAATCCAGTCCACTCTCATTGTTCGATGTATTGGTTGTGGAGCCCATATTATCACGGTCAAGATGGAAGTTAAGAATTGGGGAAATCTGCTGATGCGCTGGCTCTCTGTGCGTAAGCTGCTAAAGGAGGAAAACACCGTTGGTAGAGTTTCACGCGACCTTCAAAACTTTGACTGTAACCCTAAGTCCTAAACTTTTTGACAAGGAAGGATTGATCAACCAGCTTATACATTGTTTATCCTACTTCTTTTTTGGTGCTTGGATGCATAAAAAACGGCCCGCCAGGACAAAGGACACTGATTAAGTCTGAATGCCCATGGACAATCAGGGGAGCATGAGAAGGTCACAAGCCAAAACGTTTTGCCGGATCTGTCAGCATTTTTATTATAGTATTCCATCTCCACAATGACAACGGTTACAGACATGAAAAAGGGCAGCGGAAGCTGATTGTTTTACAGCACAATTGGCCCTCTCTGTACCGAATACCTTCATTAATTCCATCGAATCCTGGACATATAAGCGTACAAGAACAACAAGAGTAGTGATAGATAAGCACAGTTTTCTTGATCACAGGTACCTGCACAACCTCTCTCAGATCCATTAGCAGAAACGAATGTTTCAGAGGGCGAATTTTCTGTCTAGGTGATCAGGGCAGCAGACAGCCTGTACCGTTACAGTACGAGAGCTCAAATCTCCTTTTATCTAGGCGTTGTGTCGTAGAAACAACCAGTGGCGAAACGTGGCAAATGTGCCTACATCCTTCATGACTTACACTATGTATGACTAGCAGTTTGATATCATGGTATCAATGGCTTTACAGCGAAATGCTCGAAAATCTGTGTTAAGGCCATATTACAGCCATTTCTTCCTTCTCTGCTTAATTATCTTTGTTAACTACTGTATGAACTATACTGAGATGAACACCGTATAAACCGATAATCTTATGGTACTTAAAGTAGCCAGACTCATCGACAACAGCACCTTTCCTATCTTTTTATAAATACTGAATGCTCGTTACAGAGACAGGCATTCTGGTAATCTGTTAGAACAAAGAAAAGAAGCTGGAACGGTAAGCTTGACGGCGTTATAAACGATATAAAAATACCAAAGCTTCCAAGACATGGTGGCAACAATGTGATAAGGATAAATATTTTGCCTCTATCAGTCTTTGGGAGAACCCCGCTATTTTTGTTTGGGCCACAGACGAGCCAGCCTCCATAGGATGCTGTCATTTTCCAGGACACATGCATATGACAAGTTTTGTTGGTGTTCCTCTCCCCAATTCGTTTGTAATTCTTTACATGGTTCAGACATTTGAACGAAAGCAAACATGACGTACGGTAATAGTTCGTTATCAAGAAGAGAACAAAGAAAAGGAAGTAAATTAAATATAGTCTGCAAGTATACCTTAAACGCAGTTCCCTGAGCTCGGAGGCATCTATAGATTAAGGGGTAGACGGAGTCGTCTAGCTTTGTCTTGCTGTTCGTCGTTGCATCCTTTGAACGAAGTATCCTTTTCCACCTTTCTTCTTTTCTCTTCCAATCTTTTTATCCCCTGAAATCATTAAGGGGAACACTTTTTCCATAATCAAGTAAAAAAAAAAGAAAACCTCATGTCGTCCTTTAGCGAAAAAGTAAAAGGGCACATTATCAATCACCATGTACACGTACCCATTGCCTCACCCACGCTCGAATACCACATGGCACGTCCTATTACTTCATATACCGCAACCACTACGTTTAGCACTAGTACTTTAATTGCTCCCCAATCCAGCGAGAGCAGTAGCACTATTGTTGCCACCAGCCCCAGTCTTTCCATATCAACCACCGACAATGCATCTCGTGATAGCCGCGACGACTTTTCCACAGTGTTAGGACCACTTTTAGGCCTATTGGGTATCTTAACGTTACTGGTTACCGGTTTGCTCTTGTTCCGTAAAAGACAGCCAGTCGTACCTCCAACTGTAGAGCGACGAGGGCGGCGAGGATGGGGAACCAATGTGTATAGTTGGGCTACAGACAGCAGCATGACCTTTACCAAACCTCCGCCAGCCTATACACCTAAAGAAAAATCATACATGATGGAGTCTCCGCCTTCACCGACCAAACAACAGTACGCGCCCCAACTAGCATACACTGTCAGTGTACTTGGCGATCTATCATGTTACGATCGTGTTTCCCCTAGCGAGACCTTAGTGGATAATGCCGGTGTATTAGACGAGAAAAAGAGGATTTCTTTTGTTCATCGGCCTATTCAGCCGTATGAGGCTCAACTAGACCTAACGGGCGCTGTCGTTGATGAGGAGTACCCCTACCCTAGTGCATATCTCCACCCCTGTCCCTACAGTGAAGACGACGTCGAGAACCGGGCGATGCAACCATCCTCCTCACTTGCTACGTTACAAAACCACGTTCAACTAGATATGCCATCAATCAAAGAGGAAAAAAAGTCCCATGAAACGTAGTATTTTCTGTTTCTTGCTGTAATTCAAAAGTTCTTTTCTATCGCAATAAAAAGTATGGAATCAACAAATCAGCAACATTGTGCATGCACGTGCGTATAGATATGAGATGGATAGATGCGTCAACGTGTCCGTTCAAATGAGTGCTAGAGTGTAAGTGTAATGCATATGACGATAAGATGTATACAAAGAAAAAATTTGCAATTGTATGGCGAGTCCGGGTTTGTTGTTTTCTATGTTCTACGTTTAACGAGATAACCAAGCATCCATTTCGCTTGCATAGAGCGGAAGCCTTTTACGATCCAAGTTACGGTAGTACAGTCGTCGTATCTGGCCGGCTGCATTTTTGAAGTCAACTTCATCAGCATCAAATAACAACCACCATGCATTTCCAGGAGTAATAGGCAGCTTGATTTGTTCATCTCGACAGGCCAGCCAGATAGCAGCACATGCAATTGTATTTGGTGGGTGTGTAGCATATATGTTCGTTCTCAGGCTATCCGTAAGATTAGATAGCTATAATTGGACGTTGCACTCAAGCTTGAATCTTACCCGTCATTCAAATAATTCCATGCTCTACCTGCTACTTTTTCATGGTCTTCTAGATCAAGAATACGCAAATAGTTGATCATCAACCCATAAGGCAGTTGAACATGAACATTAAAACCAAGTTGCTTTAAAATATGCATCTCAGCAGCTATTAGCTCGTTCTTCATATCGTAAGCCCTCTATGATCACGTAAGTACTGGTGGCTATGACGCATTTCACCATGATTCATTACCTGAGAGAAAGAATCTAACGGAGGGTATGTTGGTTGATCTCGGACACGTCTCAAAAGATAATCATACACTGTCACTAGATATGTCATACGTGCAGCTGATTCTTCGACCTTGGAAGCAAGAAAGAGCGCCCCCATGCCAATCTCCTAACCATGCTGTTATAATCTATGAAAGCTTTTTTTTTTTTCCGTCCCAAAAGTCACCTACCACGATGCCAAATGACTTTAGACTAGCCATATAAAAGAATCGTTGGAATAAGACTTGAGCAGAGGCCATTACAACCTGTGGTCTAAATGCGTTTTAGTAAGAGTAACCTGCGCGAAAAGTTGAACTTGCAGCTTCAACAGGATTCCTGCGCTTTGTATCAATTCGCTACCAAAGCATCGCAAGTCTTCCTCAAGTTCCTCGGAAATACCATCACGACGCGATGGTGTGTTCTCTAATTGTTCCAGCGATGCAAGAGGATTTTTCAAGGACACGCGCGACATTCGACTTGATGAAGCTTTAATATTTCTTGGTGGTTCGGAATTCGTATTTAGCCATCCCTACCTGCCGGATTCGCGCTATGCCCAGATACCCTAGCGCTACTTGAAAATTCTCGGAAGCAAATAATTTAAGACAATGTCTGCTATCGAAAATCTAGCTCTGAACCAGATACCGCTCACCTTGCAAACGCACTGAAGCCTATTCTTTTTTTCTGTTTTAGAAGGCGTTGTTTATATAAGACCTAGTGTTATCTGCCATAACCGCCAACCCCGATTTAATACCATCCGAGCTACGCGTATGGTTTAATGTATAATTTAACAAGTGTGTACCTAAGCATAGGTCGAAATGGCAGAATTGCCATTTTCCTCCTATAGGCATGTTGTAAATCGACTACGGCTCGTAGCACCATGTTCCTGCAAGAAATAATTCATGGTGTTGCCCTCAGAAAAGGTTATAGTTTGTTTGTAGGATGATGATGTAACCGTGCTCTTCTTATCCTGTTTTCTAATGCAGATTTCATCGTTTCTCATGTAAGTCGCTCAATATAAACTTTTTTTCTTTACGCCGTACACGATTCCTGCCATTTTTACAGAGAAGAAATCGCGCTGCATGGGAAAAGGATGGATAAGAAAAAGAATTTGTAGACGACATGGACTAGTATGCCTCGTTACTGCAATTGGTGCCACACATGCGGCCACCCTGCGAGAATACGCAGCATTTCAGCAGAAAAGTTGCTTTGTGAACATAAAGGCCACAGACCGCTGTCTGGGACCACGGACCCGATCAAAGAGGAACTGCCAGGTACAGGAAGGCCTAAACCAACCAAGGTTTTGCCGCAGAAAAATGTGACGCCTGCTTAATGAACGTAAACCAGATTTCGTCTTTGTTACTAGGATTATAAGACGTGCAATTGGATAATGTGATGTCAAAAGGGCAGTGAAAACCAAAATTAGGGTTCGAAATACTCAACTAAACCAAATCCGCCTTTTAGGCCCTGGATCGGTGCGATCTTCCCAATATCGTTGTACTACTTGGTATTTTCTCGACTGAGATTTCTTGAAAAATCAAATTTTCGTAGTGTCCTCTATACTTTCTTATTCAGCCCGTGCAGAGATGGCTTGTGCGCAGTAGAACAAGCTGTGGTTTGTTCTCTGAACGTTCAAATTTGTGTACTGTTTCCGAGATAGTATTGTTAGTACCTTGCAGTCAATGTACGCCACTAAGACTTGTTTTGCGCCCACAGCAACAGTTACTTAAATCAATGTCTTACCTATTAGTGCCACCAGGAAAATAAGCTTCGCGTTTCTACACCGAGAAAGAGCTGATATTCTTTGTAAACCATCCGGGTAAGTTTAAACATCCTAACTAACAAACTTTTAGCTTTTTGATATGATTGAGTATAAAGTTTGCTTGAAATCCTATTGTTACCTAGTGAGAATGTTAGAATTCTTTGTGTGTTATCTGTGTCCTGTAACATTTGAATCACGTTGGTTACAAACAAACCTCAACAGGGTTTTGCTGATAACTGTCGCTTTCGTCCCTAACATTCCCCGTTCTGCTAGCAGCTATGCTGATCGAGACAGCGTACGGAGCGTGCCGTACAGCTATACTACTAACAGGTGTGATTTACATACCACACCTGACCCTTTCAAAAAAAGATGTCTGGCCTTGAACGTTTTACAGAACTTAAATTTAAGCTCTAAAGTCCGAATTAATAAATAACCCGAAAAGTCCAAGTGAGTAAGCCAGCTTCTTTCTGAAAAGGACGCAAAGCAGCCATGAAACAGAATAGACTTACTGTAAGAAATCTAGGAATATAGCGACAATGTTACGACAGTTTCCTCTTTCAAAGGATGGTTTTGATATAGAGTTACGCGGAGTTCACGCAGATGGGAAGCAAGCTGAAAAGCAAGCAGTAGAAATACGTACTGTTGTAAATATTCAGTATTATCCCAACAACGTATTCCAGCTCTCCACTGGGTTTGCCGTCGCTACGGACGAGAGGTTAGGGACGCCAGACAAGGGCTGGTACAAACCGCAAAGACTACCCTTACCGGGGACCCAAGAATTTAAGACCTCTGCTGCTGCAGCTGTGAAAAGCGAGGTTAGCAATATTCAAAGTGATGTGAAGGAGTGGGAACTTTGGGTACCTCGGAAACATGTAAGCCATATAAACATACTTTGTTGGTGATTGTTTAAGTGATTCAATAGGTGTTTTTCCCTTCCAACACTTTGAGGGCAACAACAGAACTTGAATATGCGATATCTCATGCATTGAAAGCACCGAGTGATAGGGAAAAATATACCAGATTGCAGAAAATCTTCAGTTCATTTGGTTATTTTTACCCATATTGGATTATGACTGGTAAGCACACATACAGACAATAGCAACAAACTCAAGTGGTGTAAGGTGGCAAATTTACGTACCGGTATACCAAAGCTTTGACGGGAAGTCAGAAGCAGGTTATCGAAGAGGTGTTCGCTAAAGACCTGTACTGGGAAGCTTCTGGTGAGAACTAAAGCACAGCTATAAGGGTTTAGTAACAAACCCGGTTATTGCAGGTGGCGATCCCAGTCTTCTTTACAACGATCGTGATATTGACGGATGGTTGGCCAGCACAGAAAACCGTCAGATCCTTATCACCGCACTCGATATTAATCCAATATATGAGCTGCTCAAAGATGATGTCAGTTTAGAGATACAGCATGTATATAGAAATTATCACCACAGATATGATCATTTGCCTGAAGCCAATTTTAGCTCAGAGAATGCATTGATATGCGTAGCGAATAAGCGGACGAGGGTTGGCGTGGCAAATGGCGTGTTCTTCGACGGGAAAACATCTGGGATGGACGTGGTGGAATTGGCAAACGAACGTGATATCAGCAAACTTATCAGACCTGTAACTGTTGGAGGAAAGCCACGCCTCGAGTGTATGGTACGCCATGCGGTTCTCGGATCAAACATGGAAACGCATGCTTTTCTCCCTTTGAATTTTAACGATAATTCGGATACGGTTGATGGGTTTACTCAAGCAGCAGCAGAACACCATTCGCGCTTGAACGCTGGTGAATTGCAGCCTTCTACACGCGCAGTGAAGTATTTTGCTATGTACGTTGTGTACGGAGAGGTGAGAAATCTAATCAAAGACAAAGAAATGGTACCGGGGAGGCAAACTGCATTAAGCAACACATATCACATGGTTTCGGTTTTAGTTCGGATTCGTTAGTTATATTGCTTGAATCACCTATGCCGAAAACCTAAAGGAAATGTTGTCAATTGTACTGATTCATTTCTCTTTCTACATGCAATAGTTAGATTTTGACCCACAGTATACCAAGGCTGCCGATAGCTTCAGAAAAGCGGTAACAGGGGCACTGAACATGAAAACCGATCGAAACAAGTACGAAGGACTCGAAGAAGTGTTTAAGCATTTTGGATATTATTATCCCTCGTCCATATCACTTGGTAATCTGTCAGCTTTTCGTGCACGAATTCTTACGATGGTTTTGCGTTAGGCGGTCGGATAGTATACGAAGCGGATACCCGTGATAAGATTGGGCCGTGGTCAGTTGAAGATGGCGTAAAGGCAGCACAGAAATTAGTCGACAGTCTAAAAGACAAACCTATCGTGGATCTCAGCGTGAATATTCATACACTAGGTATAGAAGCTAAAGCCGCAAATAGCAACCGTGCCCATTTACCTATCGTCGTGCCAACAGGAGGAGCTTCTGTATTTACAGCGCTGCACGAATGGATCGAAACTGTTAAAACTTGCCAACAGCGTGTTCATTTTAAAGCATTGAAGCCGATGTACGATTTATTGGAGGATAAGCAACGTTTAGAAGTGCTTGGTCTATATAATCAAAGAGAGTCCTTTTGCAAAATTTTTCCGGAGATTCCGAGGGCGGTAGGTTTTTATGGCACACAGGCAGAGGAACGAGCAATGGAGCTCGTCAACGACAAAGATCCTCTGATATCAATCATGCTACGAGATTTTGAGGACCATCCCAGTGTAGACCATGTCAAGAAAGATAGAATTAGCTCTAAAGATGTGGAAAAGTATGCAGCCCTGGATATTGCGTCAGATCATGATTTTCCCGGAAACGATGGGTTCGTGTTAGGCTCAAAAAATGTACACGGAGAGCACGGTACTGCTCATACAAAGTCAAATGACGATAAAGACGACGCGTACCACTTTGTATACGTGACATATAAAGAGGTGGCTGGTTTGAAAGAGAATTATAGATGAAGCAAACTGACTGAACGATTAGTTGCATCTATACGACGAATTCATTCGACCAACAGAAAAATTAAAGAAAGCTGTAAAGGAAGCCTTGCAGGCGGGAAGACAGGACTATGAAACCTACTTTGCTCTGCAGGAAGTCTTTCATCGTTTTGGCTACTATTATCCCTCCAGCATAAGAATTGGTACTACTTTTCCTTTAAGAGTAGAAGCTCGATTTACATCGTACTGTAGGGGGTCGAATTGCGCTCCGTACTCCATCAAGGCACCAGCACCAACAGTCCGTCAAGCATAGTGATCCCAATAGAGGCGAAAAGCAGTGCAAAGAATCTGTCAAAGTCCGTGAACAGGGAAATATGGATGTCATCCCAATGGAAAAGCATGAAATCGGTGTGAAACCTGGACATGAGCTCTCTCGACAAATCGTAACGAATGCAGCCAGAGAATGGATTGCCACCAGTGACATGTGGACAGCTTTAGGTGCGGTTGTGTATGCGAGAATAACCCAAATCTTACATTCTCTTTTCCGTCCTTCAAGGTGGCAATTCGATTTGTCTAATGTGGAACAACGTTAATGATTGGATAAATACGATTAAGCAAAACCAAGTTATCATTAAGTTCCAAGGTTTACGACCAATTTACGAGTTCTTAAACAGAGAACAACGAGAAAAGGTGCAGTTAACGTACGAAAACATGCTTTTATCGGATGAACGTGTGCGCTACAACTACTTGTTGAAAATTTTGGCGTACAAAGAGATTTCCGAGCGTGAACGCAACAGTATATCGCAAGCTATCTGTGTTCCTGTATGTCTGGCTACTTTAAGAATTTGCAAGCTTACCGTGTTTTCTAGACAGAGGCATTGTTCGAAAAACTTACAGAACGGACATTCTCAGATAGCATTACAGCAGTGGAGTTTTGTCGTGCTGCTTGTGGCGATTATGGGATTTCTGTTGTGGAAGCTAAAATAACAGACGAAGTAAGTTGCGTTCTCTGAAGTGCCAATGTGGTTAATCCATGTATAACAATAGATTACTTGTGTCTATTGCTCACGTAGCGGTTTAACAGAGGAACAGCTTGAATTTGAGCAAAACTGTGGAAGCGCTTGTCAGTGGGGTGTTTCCTTGTACAAAACAGTAGGAAACCAATGGAAATTCCGCAAGCTCGAGAACGATGAAGAGTGTGTGCATAATCATTTTCTGCAATGTGAAGAAACAGATGGCCAATCACCCCTGCCTCTTAATGAAACGCCTGATCATCGCACTAACCAACCAGCTATGCAAAGTGTGTCCTGTATTAGACTTCTACCAAAGCATGCTGAGAACGGCAACTATGACGCAAATGACTATTATGTGAAATATGGTGATATTGTCCGACTGAGAGTGGTGCCTTCTTCGCGCCTTCCGCATAAAGATATCCATAAATTTATCTGTGTCAGTGAAAGTATACAAAGCACAACGTTCGACGGTCAACCCAGCATTAATACAAAGCTTCAAAAGCAAGTCGAGGATCCGGATCTTGACATTCTATGGTACAAAATCTTCACTTCTACAACAGCTCAATGTCTATCACCTATAGGAAGGTTGTGCGGTATCCCTTAGATGCTGCCACGGACGCAAAAATATCAGCTTTGCCAAACGAACCACACAAGAAGAGTTGCTTAGAGTTTAGGATTGAACATAGCGCACCACACGGCAACGAAAGAACTGACAATTGTCCTGACTACGTTCATAACAAAGACATTGTCGCATTCGAGAGCCAGGTTTTCACCAGCGAGTCTCAGCGAGTATATCTATGTTTTTCTGGTTCCCGCATGGATTGTCTGTTATCCAATGAATTTGCGTTATCCATAGACGAGTCAGCTGCGTGGGTTATTCAGCATACAAATCAATATATAGCATACATACGCGATGAATACGGTGAAAGCCTTGACGAACGTGACCGAAGGATGTACGAATTCCACAAAGAATGGGCTATGAAAAATAGTGCCTTTGCACAATATGAGCTAGGAATAATTCATATGGATGGTACATTGGGTGTCAGCGTAGATGTCACAGAGGCAATTAAATACCTGCAGATGGCTGCTGACCGAGGACGCCGGGACGCCCTTATGAAGCTGGGAAGTTGTTTTTGGAGCAACAAAGAATATCGAAAAGCGTTGGAAATATACGAGAAAGCGGCACTGTTACCTACTTTGGAAGTATATAGAGTATTGGGCGACCTCTACCATACCGGATTTGCAGCACAAACTTTTTCGATGCCGCAGGATCACAGTATCGCATTTATGTATTACTCTACCGGAGGCATATTTGGAGATGCAGGTTCTGCCATGAAGGTTGGAAGATATTATGAAGAAGGTTACAACAAGGACATCGGAACCAATCTGCATCAAGCGCTACGGTGGTATGAGTATGTCAGTAACAGACTTTATGTTTCTGAGGCAGACTCAGCCATTGGAAGGGTTAACCATACGTTGGCGAACATGGCAACGGATCCGGTTGAAGCAGATCAATACCGGCAGAATGCTTTCAAGGCCTTTAGTGCTGCCGCTAACTCCGACACATACGCCAAATGCATGGTAGCAATGTATCACTTGAATGGTTGGGCCGGCCAACAATCTGATGCAATCTTTGGCATTGAAGTTTTGTTCAGTCTAATTGAATCAGGACTGGACATTGCTTTGCTTGGGTTGTGCTGGTGTTATGAACATGGCATTGGTGTAGAACGCGATAGATCAAAGGCGATAGCATATCGGGAACTTTCCATTAACTTGAAAATACAAACTGGTTAAGTTTTTCCTAAGCAAATTTGCTTAAGATCGTCTGACTAAAGTCAAGATGCTTGTCACTAACACTTAAGAAAACGTCACTACAACACTAATAAAATACATTCTGTTACGATCATCATCCTGATTTCCATATTTAAGCAAAAGAAAGCAACATATCTTTCGCATGAGTGACTGAGACAAAGAGTTTGAAAATGGGGATAAGAACTGATTTCCGACAGGGTTGTAATGGACAAAGAAAAAAATAATACTGGTCAATCAAATGCGTTAATTTGTCTGTAAGTCTACCATATCTTGTTAGACTATCAATGCACAGAAGCGAGCTAATAGCGTTCAGGTAGTGCAATATGATTTCACGGACTAGGCGTACCGAGCCTAAAACCTGTTTTAACAGGGTAGATCACAGAGATCTCGAGTAACACCACCCGGAAGCAAGACGTCCGAATCATTCGCTGTTTGTACCCCTTACCCTTCACCAAATTTTAAGTCCCATCCAATCACCTACAGTAGCAACCAGTACCATGACTTCATTTTTCTGAGTTCTAAAAATTAGTCTATTTTTTCCCCAGTTGACGCGCGTACTTTCTTTTCCCTTACTCTTTGTAATTATCATGGGTGTCATGTAAGTTTTGGCTGATACGAAGGCAAGAAGGGCGGTACGATAATTTATACCCTTCAAAAAAGTGTTGAAACTATTTCCCCCGGAGATGGAGACAAATTCCCCAAGCCAGGTGACAAAGTCACCATGCATTATGTTGGTACTTTGACCAATGGAACTGAATTCGATTCCTCTCGTAAGCGTGGTACACCCTTCGAGACGCAAATTGGCGTCGGAAGAGTTATCAAGGGTTGGGATGAAGGTAATATCTGAAGGTTTGGTATATGATCCCGTCTCACTTATTTGCTTGCAATGGTTTTAGGTGTTCCCCAGCTCTCTCTTGGTCAAAAAGCCAAGTTGATCTGCTCTCCTGATTATGCCTACGGTCCCCGTGGCATCCCTGGTGTCATTCCTCCTAATGCAACCTTGGTCTTTGAGGTTGAGCTTCTGAAGATTAACTAACCGTGCGTAATAAAAACAGGCTAGTAATTTTTCTGTTTATAAAAGTAGGAGAAACAAAATAAAAAGATGATCACAACATGATGATGCGCACACCGTTAAAGTCGCCAAATCTATGAGAAAAATCTTTGCCGGGACATGTCATAAACATGAATGACTTAGGTATATCGAGCTGACGCGAGATGGTATCCACCGTGGCTGGATCAAATGTCCCTTGGATGAACATCTAACATTGCTCAGTTTTGGCCCTTTGGCGGCTTTTGTCTTACCAGATCAATCTGAATCTTTGGATAAATTTCGTCAAGCATACGATGATTAAATTCCATGTCCTCCGGAATATCTTCAACTCGATTGTAGATGTGGACGAATTTGACGTGAGCTGCATCTTCATTCTTTTTCACATACTGAATGGCCTTATTCATTACATGTGCTTCATCTGTCTTGAGAAAGAATACGAATGGCTGCTTACGGTACGCTTGTATCTGACGCTGAATGGATAGCTGTGTTTTTTGCGAGAAATTCGGGAAAAGGCGATGGACAATAGCCATTTCTCCGAAAAGCCAATATGCCAATCGGAATAACCAGCCACGTTTCAGCATAATCAGTACAATGACCAGTACCACAAGGAAATAGATAATAAAGTACTCTGCAATGCTTGGAGCGATCACTATGTTTCCAACGAGACCAGTGACCAAGATTCCTAGTGTTGCGAGGGATATGGGTAGACTCACTCGCATTATGCGTAACAAACGCCCGCGTTTGTACTTCATGAGGATGTTGACAACGGCATAAGTCGATAAGATGCTAAGGAACGCCACAGCAAATACACCTGACAAGGAAGTCGTGTCACCTCCAACAATGCAATATAATATGATATTCAGAATGAGAAAAGTAATGATGATGTACTGGTAGGATCCAGTATACGAATTTCGCACCAGAAAGAACCTTGGCAGAATACGATCACTTAAAAAGGAGAAATAGCTGCGGTTAGTTACCACATCCTAGACTTTGATTAATCATAATGTTAGCTTACCTTGCCAGACGCTGGACAAGCCCAACGGCACCCACAAGACCTGTCAATACGCCGGCGCACAGGACAATGACTGCGTCAATCATAATCCACATTCGTAACCATCGGTTGCCACCTGCGGCGTACTGGCCCAATAGAGAGATTATTGTTGCCGAATTATCGGGAACCATGGACATTGGCACCAATGTAGTCACTAGCAAAGTCATGGGCGTGTTGAGGACGGAAAGGAGCCCGAACATGTTGTTCATTACTTTCGGAAACGTGTCAGGTCTCATATCTTCAATGTAATTTTCCGCCGACTGGAGGATGCATAAGAAATTATCTTGTACTAAAATTGGATATTCATCTCTGAGCTTACCTCAATGCCAGTGACGCCCAAGAGACCAATACAGAATCCTTGAAATATCATACGCACAGGGTTTGTACCCTCAGGAATTGGCTCCTTCCAATTCTGCAAAAGAATTGTATTACCTTGCTTAGCCCAAGCTACAATACTTGTCACTATCACTACAATCATTGTAATGACGTGCAGCATAAAGATGGAAAGAGCTAAGGAGGATGATTCTCGGAGACCCAGCAAGCAGATAAGCGAGAAACCGACTAGGATAATGATGGTGATAATAAACGGCGTGATAGCGCTGGGTAATGTTACTTCTGCGGCCAGATATGCAGATGCTGTCGATGCTGATACAACACATGTAGCTAGATAATCAAGGATGCATAAACATGCTGCAACTGAAGCCACCCATTTTGAAGTTGTGTTCAGCATCGCACTATATGTTCCTAGGGTCGAAATTCAGACGGCACGCTCTAAACTATCCAAGTGTTTGTAGAGGAACTTACCACCATTCAGGGGTAACGAGGTGCTCACTTCTGTGATAATTCGTTTCATAGGATACATGAGAAGAACTACTAAGAACATAGATATGGGTCCGTATTTTCCGGCTTGCATAAGGCATGGCCCAACGGAATATAATACAGAGGCAACCAAATCATTTCCTGCAATGGAAGTTGCTCGCCATTGACCAATAAGGCTTTTGGACTGTTTTGCAGTGGCGTATTGCTGAAGGTCACTTGGTTCCAATTCCAGATAATATGTGCTTCCCCAACTATTATGATTTTGTTCAGATTACGGCCATGATATGGATCGATCTTTACCCTGCAAACTCCCATGCCGTGTCAAGATTAGGATAACGCGAAGGCACGGAAGACCATTTTAGTACATTCCTTTTACGTCTGTCAGAGAGACGTTTTTGAATATGATGGAATTCAGATTCTGCGAAAGATGGCGGAGGATTATCCGCAGATGAAGAAATCGTAAACTCATCTATACAGGGATATAGTTTAGCATGGTTAAGATTCTGTTAGATCATTCCCGTACTCGTTTGTCCGTTTGCTGATACTTTGCAACCGTCATTATCGGAGCCATATGGTGGTGCGCTATCGTTTTGCGTACTAGTGGATGCATCCTTTTTCATCAATTGCTTGGATTTCTTTTCCATGCTGTGAGATAGATCGGACAAACACGAACGAATTCTGCAGCCTCGCAATTACGGAAAAAAAGGGAAAATGCCGAAAACAAAAGTGATCTGTTATCAATTACGGCTTAACGTTCATCCAGTGGCAGTAAATGAAAGCGAAGTGTCTCGACCTTCCTTTCGATGTTTAAGTCAAAAAGATGAAGACCTTAGAGTTAGGTCAGAATCTTGTACGCCTGTTACTTTTTCATTAGTTTCCATAGAATGCTTCATAAGATATTTCAATTATTGCATGCTCGTATGTTGAACCGATGCAGTGCTGCCATGGTCTTATCGCTGATTAAACTCTATCCCAATCAAATCTGAAACGAGGGTCAGATCCAACATCTCGATATCCTGGTTTCGCACTTTTAAGTTGGGAATGAGATGGAAAACATCATTAAACAAGCCGTATCACTTGTAAACAATTGGTGTAACGAGAACAACCCATCCACATTGCACCTGATGCACGATGGATCTGGCTAATCAGCGGAATGACCATAGGCAAAGCTGCTCAACTGTGCTATCACTGCGTTTTTAAATGTTTCTTTTTAGACGAGGCTTCACTTCCTTTCTTTCCATACGTCATTGGTCTTGTTATCAGATGCATCTATTCCCTAATGCAACCGTTCAAAACGAGAATAAGGCCGAACCAACAGCTGCACCGGTTTATGCGATATTAAATTTAGCCGACACACCTGTAACGGTTGCATAATTCGCAATGTTTGAAACAAACAGTGCTCTATATAAATGGAATAGGGAACTTGCATAATCAACAGAACCGAACTATGGATAAAAAGCACGAAAGACAAATCGAGCAAGCAATTGCTCAAGCTGAGCATGTGAGCGTGCACATATTTTGACCCTACTTATTTCAATACAGACTATTCACCAGTATATTAGGCTAATAGCGTTGAAGAGAGGAAATTACTTGCCGAACAAGCAAGCCGTGTACATGAGAAAATGACTGGCCGGCCCATGAAAATTGATGCAGAAGGACATATTCAAAGAGACGCTCCCGAAGCCAGAGAATGCCCTGCCCTTCAGTGAACAATTATTAACTTTGCTTTATAAAATCCTTAAAAAAAGAAACCGATTCTCTTTTTTTGCCTCCTCTCCTCTTTATTGAATTGTTCGTTAGTCATTTATGGACCACCAGTTGCTTGACATTTATCATACATCTGCCAACTACACGTATTGCATGGCTAATAACGTAATGAACGTCAATCGTGTCGACCGATACTATGACGACTCGTCGCATGTTTATCGGTTGCTTATTACAGGACAGATTCCCGCTTTCGACTACCCGTCTACGCCAAGTTCAGTCTAAAAAGCGTGTGTGTCCAAGGAAGAAAATTGCTCATGTCAGTTGTATGTATGTTCAGATCGGATACGCGAAGTCTCTACGATTGAAATTGGCTATTGGAAGACAACACACATAGAGTCCGTTGATTGCGATAGCGAATGCATTCGTCAAGGTCCCGTACAGCTTGAAAAGGTTATTTACCCTTTTTATTTTAATACTCTGTCTTACATGCCGCATTTTTCCTTCTTGTAATTGATATAGAGTTTCCTGTTACCATCGATAAACTTTCCTTTGACCCATATCGCATCACAATACTACATGACAATGGATAACACTTCTTCCATTGTATGTTTATTGGCAGCTCCCATCGGCTATCAGAACCCGGCATGGCGCATAGCCTTCTCATTTGTGCCCATTTCCATTGCATTGCTGGCTGGCATCGTATCCCTTTGCTGCCGCTTGCATAATGCGCGAAAACATGAGCAAGATTTGTTCTTGGCTATTTCTAACTATGGTCTGGCGTCAGAAACAGCCAAATATAACATCTCTACGGCGTTCGACGTGGTGTTCTATGCTCAGTTTGTGTTCAGTACCGGTGCACTAAATCTTAATTACCCACAATTTTACTCGCTTTTTACAGCCGACTTTGCTTGGAGTTGGTTATTATTGTCAGGCACTTGGATGAGAGAGCACCTTATGAACGCTTCGGGACTATGCTATGGCGACAAAGGGTCATCAACAGCCAAATGCAATGGAAACGTTGCTGTTATGCTGGCAAAAAATATGGTTGACCTGTCGCAGGCGTTGGATATCGACAGCCACGTTTTCTTCCTAACTTGCATTATTGTTTTCGCTTTTTTACTTGCAGGTATTACCGTTGTATGCCTTGCTTTATGGGTAGTATGGGAAATCTTAGCATTATCAAGACCTTACCAATTCGCTAGTCAGCGAAGAAAGATCAGCAATGTTACATTCGGTAAGTAATTCAGGTAAAAGAAAAAAATCGCGGCAGCAAGCAGAGAAACTACGTTCCTAATTAGATAGATTTCGCGCAGGGATCTATCTGCGGCTAGTCACCTTATTTTTTAGCCCGCTTGTATCTTTATCCTTCTATCAACTGATGCTACCCTCTCCATGGTACCTCATTATGAGCGCAGCGTTTGTACTCGTATTCGGGATTTTTGGATTGTATGGACATACAACGCTAAACCTTATTTGCTCGAAACCTCGTCGTATGGTGTCATCAGACATAAATTTATTGTTGCGGTACGGAAGTTTGTATGGAAATCTTCGAGAGAAAACGACCTATTTCTTCATTGTTACTCTACTTTGTAAAGCATTGGTCGGCAGTATGATTGGACTTTTCCAAATGAACGGCGAAGCGCAAGTAATCACCATCGCTGTTATGGAAAGTGCACTATTTCTGCTACTATGCATTGGCTCTCCTCATTTGGATCGTGCCATGAACGTCTTGGAAACTATGGTGGCTGGGATTCGAGCATTGATCTCTGTACTGAATATCTTTTATTCCCACTTCACTAGCCTAACCGATCGGCAACGGGAATACGTTGCTTATACCCAAATATGCATGCATTTCTTCGTATTTATCTCGTTTCTCGGAATTCATATTGCCCGACTGTTACTACTTATCGACAATACTTGTTGCTGCCTCTCAGATCATCATCCGGAAAGCACACCTTCGCAATCATCAGCCGCAAAATCAACCATAACCAGTACGCTTACGACTGTACAACATCAAACAGCGTAGATAACAATAAATTACAATATCTACTCATGCGTGGCTTGAAGTATTTGTGTCTTTTTCTTCAGCTCTTCTAAAGCCTTATAGATAGTAGTTGCAATTCTAATTCGCGTTTCTGCATCATCTAATTCACCAGCTTTCCATGCCTTCAGGATATCCTGGAAATCGATGGGATCGCCAAAAACCAGTGTAATAGGTTGGAATAATCGAACAAATGGGCCTCGTAATGGGCGCACATGTTGCATACCTAGGATAATATGTGGACTGAATAAAACCTTTTCTGGTCCGAGAAAATCTGCTTTTGACATTATTACCTTCATGCCAGATGGGTATTACCAATGGGCAACGCTCGGATTCCATAATAATACGGCTCACACCCCACTTAAAACGAAGCATGGTTGCGGTTTGATTAACGCGTCCTTCAGGGTATATGTGGATCCATCCATTGCTATTGCACTTATGCACTGCAAAATCCACCGCAGGTTGAAAAATGCCTATGCCGCGGATCGTTGGAATGGCCTGACCCCATGAGAAAAAGAGTCCCTTCGGTCTTTTCTCCAGTTGTAATGTCAGCATCTAGTTGCCTTCGCCCATGGTTGATTTTTACCTCGTTGTAAAACAGATATCTGCAGCTCCCAATACCCAACGCATCTTGTCAATAGAAAATAATACGCGTGTCGGCAAAACACCCCATAGTAATGGATCGTCCCAGACCGATACGTGGTTAGATACTGTGATATTGTTTTTCCACATACTTTCTGTTTGAGTTGAACCGCATTCTCTTTTGCTTCATTTTTCTTACGTCTATTACAAAAGTTTACTCTACTTTACCTGTTATCAACCCTCGATTACGGTCACACTCTACAATGTCTATAAAACGGTCCAGGCCGTGCACCTCTGTATTTGCTAAATATTTCAAAAAGAACTTGGCAAATAGGCCAACGCCACCCATGACAGCAGTTCGGCCCATGCTCCACAATGTTCCGGTTTCTGGGTAGGGTGCAACGTATTTATGAGCTATGCTTTGGGGAATGCTCGACCATTCAAACAATGGTACGTTTTTCTCATTCAAGATATCTTCCTCTTTATTCCGAGGCTGCAGCTGTGAATGATGATAGTATGCTCCTGCTACTGCAGTCGCTGTACTCCATGCTAAGACTCGTTTGAGGGATCGGTAAGTTCGCATTATTGCTAGCAAAACATGGTAAGGGAGTACGTGCTCGTATTAGACAGAAGCTTTTACTGAGAGGAACAAGCCACAGATCATCCAGCAGATCATACCGTTTTTACTGGAACGTCCTATGCTCGGGCAAAGATCCAGCCATGGTTTTCACAGGCCCACAGAATTATCTTGTGAGACTAACAGTGTTTATTTTTGGCTAAGAGTGAATATCCGCTGCTGCTCGAACGGGTTTCTTGTCCATTGGAGGACCAAGCTCATGTATATAATGTACAGATTTCTTTCACATATGATACATCAAGCACGCACCCTTGTTTCTTTCCTGAGCCAACTTGGGCTTGCGGAGACATATATTCCCTTTATGTTGGCATAACACAGATTTTTTTTATTGTCACTATATCTGATGTCTATTCGAACGAATACAAAAAGGGGAATGGCCATAACGTAGCTGCGGACCCTTCAAGTCTGTGCGTTTTCTATCCAATAACAACAGCAACAAAGAAAAAGGTCTTTTCAATTAAAGTGCGTGATTATTTTTGTAATCATATTTTCGAAAACGTAAGCTTGACCCTTCTATGACCGCAGGATCTATTTAGAGTAGCATAAAATGTTGTTAATAAGCACCATGTCATTAAAGAAAAAAAAAATCTTGCATAATATAGTAAAGGAGAAGTATAGATAATATACAGAGAGTTAAAGTGGTCAGACCACCCTGGATAAACCTTTCGAACATCATTAGTCCATCTAAAATAATAACACTCCTGGGGTACTGAGATTGTTACATGATATACCATCATTCTCATGCCCTTTTTAGGCTCACTAAAATTGTTTGTGACGGGGTGTTATAATCTCTTGCATAATATCATTGAGACTGCATGTATCTCCAGAAGAAGCAAAGTTACTCTGTTTCCTGTTAGATTTTTTTTTTGGCCTATATGCTATTATCACATCTCAATCTCATCAATCACACTGTTTTCTCTAACTGAACGTTAAAATAGCTTGTATAGGTAATCAAGCAGCTGACTTATATTGTTTTGCCACCTTGCCAAAGGAGTTAAATTGATAAAGCATGATATCTTCATTACACTAGGAGATAGCGAAAACAAACTTTGTTTGCAGTCAATCAAACCTATTAATTTCCGCGTCACTGAGAATTTATACTACTATCATTTATAGCAACGTGAACCCTAGCATGTAATGTGCAGGCAGGGGTCTTATCAGTCGCGCCAGAAGTGATACTGTAGTACAGCGAGAAACCTCTTACTACAACTATCTTGAGCAACAGCTTTTTGGTTTGTGCATGGCGTTCTATATTGTAGTCTCTATGCATCCATCCCTGTGTTTCACGAATGCATGGGCCTATATATTTCCTTGCTTACGGAGATGACAACCCTACAGTGTTCGATACCGGCTTTAAACCAAAAATCAACAGATGAACAGGCACTTGCTTAGACTAATGGTCCAGATACTTGTAATACCGCTCATTGAATGGTACTAACCTTTAGTTCTGTATAGCTGAAGGCCAACGACAGGTTGCAGCAGTGAATGATAATATAAACTGCATTTACCCTGAGACTTACGACCGTTTATATCAGAAAAGCAACGTTTAAAGTTTTTGCATTTTCCTTTTTGCCTTCAAAAATAGATGGACGTGGCAACCAAGTGTGTAGAATTGGACTACCATTACAGTTTCGTTGAGCCGGATCTTCACGGGAACGATTATCGGAGGGAAAAACGGATACTGATTACTCGCTCCAGCGATGGTAAGGAGAAAGGGAGGGATCCGAGGATACATTAGTCATTCAATGGTCTATTTACGGGATCGCCAAGTCTCGAAGCGGCTCTGCACCGTCTTAGAAAGTTCTATTTGGCTTTTTAGACACTAAGGGGGGCTTGTCATGCGAGAGGCCTCTAAGTTCTATAACATGGAGTTCTCTAATCTATTTCGGTTTATTTTGAGAAATGGAAGCGCCCTTCGCAAGGTTTTGATTCTCCCTTTGTCTATTTTGGCTCGCTGATAACCGACTTGCTTACAATAACTCAAAGTGGCAACAAGAGTATGTAATTTGGGAAGTTATCTCTCTCCTTCTTTTTTTTGGACTAAGGAGCGCTTTATGCTGCTCTAAATATTCGTTTCGACATCGACAAAAATATCTGTCTTATTCTGGCATGGCAATATATAAAGGGTATCTGCGTTCTGTCTGTTTGCCTCTCTCAAACAACAAACGTAATCAAACATGAAGTTTGCCTCACTTGTCGCTGTCGCTGTTATTTTTTCTGTTGCAACTCAAGCTGCTCCCTGGGGTCCTGCTTGGCAGAAGGCCCATAGACATCAAGAACAAACGACTGATGTCACGCAAACTCAGAAGCAAACGCCCAGTGTCCCGCAGGTCCAAAAACCAATGCCGAACCTCCCACAAGTTCAAAAGCCAAGACCGAATGTCCCGCACATCCAAAAACAAACAACCAGCGTCACACACATTGTTCAAAATGTCGGTAATGAAGGTTCAAGCAGTGGTCTTGTAAGTATTTGGAAGCAGGCGATGAACAAGTTGCTCATAACAAAGTTAGGCTAATGGTCTCCTTGCCGGTGGTATTATCAACAACAATGAAAAGAAAATCAGCATTACACAAAACGCTTAACAACCTCATTTGCATGATCATCTCAGAGTCCTTGTAATGTTGCTGCGACAGCGTCTAAATTAATAAATAAAAGCTACCTTTACACTGCATTCAGTCAAGCTACCACTGAACAAAAATGATACTACTAGCGTTAATTAATACACGTATAAAAAGATCCATAGTGTGGGTTATAAAAGCGCGAAATAAAGCAATACATTATGTAATGTTTGCCTTCCATCCTTGCAGAATGCAGATATAGGAGCATCAAAATTTAGGAATATTCAACACACTTCAACTGCACCGGAACAAGTGGTTCACCTAACAAAGAGTATATACATCAATCGGGAGGGGGTTACACATTCTATTTGTCTTTGATGCAGTAAATGGGAAAATAACAATGCGATTCACTGCATCCTTACGGATACAGAGAGCATAATGGTACGGCTGCTTTAGGGGAAATTTACATAAAAGCGCATAAATGCGGATAGCTATTCATGACAGAGATTGACGGAAAGCATAGATGATCCGCATACATAGTCAAACTATGTACATATTCGGAATGAAAAAAGTAAACTTCCCCTGTCCTATCTTACTGTCAAGCGGCTTTGTCATCACATAAGTTGACCTCACAGTAAGCATATGTCCGATATGACAGCTATCTACGGTAGACATTTAGTCTGTTCAAGAAGTCATAAAGACTCCATTCTTGACCAATATCTATTACTTTTTATCGTAAAACATAACTTGGCTTTTGTAGAATAACGCAGTTGGGTTAAACTTCGTGGTAAAGGCTTACCTTGCTCGCTTCGTGCAGAAGATTCCATGCATTTCACTGGTCTTTCTTCACATTCCAAGTTTGATCTGGTCACCGCTGTCTACTTATACAGTTATTACCATAATACATTCTTTTTTTTATGTACGGTTTTCAATACTTTATTTGCCATCTTTGCTGTATGTCTTGCAAGTAATTGCATAGTGAAATCTGGTTCCACAAAGAGACCGTCCCAATATCAATTTCCCCGCAGTGACCTTATTTGGTTCCAGTTCTCTTCGCGATGGCCCACCAGCAAGACGCAACAGTGACAAAATCAACCAGACAGCGCGAAAGAAACCTTAATCTCAAGAAATATTATGGACTAGGTGGTGGCAATGATACTAGCCCTCGTCCTTTAGACATTGGTAGGGTTTAATGAACTACCATGGCCCGAACGTCGTTTGACATGTCCGAATAGATGACACTACGTTCAATAGTAGTAAATACTTTTCCAAACTTCTGAAGGAGAAACCATTACGCGATCTCATCGAAGAAGATAACAAGCTGATGACCGGTAAAACTAGCAGCAAGGATATGACAAGTCAGCTAACAAAACTGTTAGAAATTAGGGAAATCGACGGTGACATGAAGACGCTTGTTTATGAAAACTATAACAAGTTTATCAGTGCGACAGACACTATACGAAAAGTATGTAATTGCGTGAACAGCGGAAAAACAAGCTGATTCCAGTTAGATGAAAGCCAACGTCGAGAGTATGGAATCGGAAATGAGTCACTTGAACGAATATATGACCAATATATCACAGCGATGCATGAGCATAAACCAGGCCTTGGGGCCGAACCGGAATAAGATTAGACAGTTGAGCAATGTTCATGATCTGTTGAAACGGCTTCAATTTATGTTTGAATTGCCAAACCATTTGAATCGCTGCCTTAATACCCGTGATTACACTAATGCTGTTAAATATTATTCCCGAGCATCTCGCTTATTGGAACGCTATCAACATATGTCGGCATTCAAGGGCATAGAGAAGGAATGCACTGATATCATGGACAAAGTCAAGGCCGATATTTGGGAAAACGCCAAAAATGCAACGTCCGTGAGCACGGTTGCTGAGCAGATAAAACTATTGGCCATTCTGAACGAAGATCGGGACTTGCTATGCTCCGTATATTTGGATTTGTGAGTTGCAGTTCCTGATCAATATGTGTCATTAACGGCTTTTCAGACAAACGTCGATTCTAAAGAACGAAAAGCGCTCTCCAACAAACATTGACGATCTTACTACTATCTATTTGACGCCATTGGAAGAAGTCATCAGTCATTATCAACGATTATTTATGGATTCCAAAACAGAAAATGACTCTGAAGATGCTGCAAATGCTGCTATCAATGTCACCAACAACGAAAAAGCGAGGAAACAGCTTATGCAACAGATAGGCCCGGAGATTAGCAAGTTCTTAGTCCTCTGTTCTGAAGTCATTGATTTACCGGTAAGGACATCTTATTTTAATACAGCTCGAATTAATTCGGTGATAGAGCGAGGTAGCGGATTCCGATGTTTTAGATCACATGCGCCAAATGACCAAATTACACACTGTTGTATTAAAACATGGATCAGTTTTGCTGTCTATAACAGATATGAATGAAAGAATGACTCACTGGATGAAAACATGGGAAACACAATGTGTAGCCAAGATTTTTAGTACGGCCATCGAAGGGTTGAAAAGTAGGAGATCCTACGTTCATTCATTGGATTGCTTATCTTCCGTGCATAGAACGTATTCTTGAATTGTCAGCTTTATTAGCATCTGACGATCAGATCAATATTTCCTTGGCTACTTTTCTCAATCATAGCGAGACTTGGCTAGCACAGCACATCTATAACCATTGTCTCACCGTTCTGCATCATGGTATGCAAGGAGATCTTCCACAATTCAGAGAATGTGTACAGACAGGGTTAAAAGACATGTGGCATGACCTTGTTGATATGCTTATTGTAAGTAAAACTGGCTATTCTAGGTAATCATTTGCTGAAATAATATCAGGAGCTTTCCAATCAAGGGGATTTGGGACAACTATGCACACGAACCATTTTGCTTACGAATTCTAGACTTTGTCAAGACATTGCCGAATCCATGGTTTTCCTAATATACAACCATTTCTCGGAATTATTTTACCAACCAAAACCCGAAGATAGCCAACACGTCAAGCAGGTCCTGGATAAATCGCTGCTGAAAGATGCAAATGAGGTTATTGAATACTGCCTATCCAAAGGACAGTGGCTATTGAACGAACAAATAATGCAAGATGGATATCGATTGTCAGCACGAATCCAAGAATTTTATCTGACTTATGTTGAAAGCTCTTGGCCTACTACAACGGATTCCTTTTCTGATGTTTGGAATGTTGTTTTGTTACAATTACAATCTACGGACCAACTGATGAAGTCAGTTTACCCGCAATCATCAGCACATACGTCGGTTGATGGCGGCGAATCCGACACCGAGAACGAATATCCATTTCCTCCCAAAAATGACGGAATGTATTCAGCCCCGGCGCAATCAACCCAGAGTTTTGGTGCGGTAACATCTTCGGCTGGTATTGGACTTGGCATCTTCCGTTCGGACAATGATTTGATGGATAACATCGACAAACTTTTTGCTGAACGTGAGGATGTATACGGGAACATTGATCGGACGCCGACTGGAGCGTGTAGCGGACTGATCCGGATAATATTGAAAGCATTCCATGAGACTACCCGGGAAATGCCGATAAGCGAAGGTGTTTACCGGCAGTTACAATTAGACGTTGAGCAACTGCGAGTCTCGTTATGGCCTTATGTTGGAGAAGATAATAAGTAAGTTAATTACGGGAAATGGATATTCTTATTAATTATTGTGAAGATGGATGAACACTATGTTACGCGATATCATTTCAAGTGCATATACACGTTGCTCCCCTTCCTCTATGAAAGAGTCGAATGGTAGGTGAAAACAGAAACAGTACTTATGCTATCCGCTGACAACTCTTTGTAGATGACTAAGTATGTAACGCGTAAGCAATTACGCGGAACATTCAAGATATCACTGCGTGTGCTTGCTATCAAAGACCTGCCGCTCGTAGTCGACCATTTTTGTCTGCATCAAATCATAGGTTGAGGACTCCATGTCTTCTATCCTTTGCTGCTTCCTACTGAAGATAGATTAATACATAACCGAAGCACTATTTGTATCATGTACCTAAATCCTTCTATATATAATCTGGTTGATAATGCTGTTAGTAAATGGATAGACTCTGCAACTATCACGGAAATCAAAGGGGTCTTTCTTAGTCATTTGCGTCCTATTTCAAAGATACTTTAGGTTGGAATAAGGCGAAATAGACGTTTGCTGGATACGTGTTTTTGCGTCTCTAAAGGAAGGACTTATGCGTTACGTATTAGATCAAAGAATGCTATTTTCTGCTTTGGTTCGCAAATGTTTCTTTATTTCATATGCTTTCTATTGCTAGAAAGGCAATTGTGAGCTTTTCTTTCTTGTTTCTGTGAATACATTATACGACGACACCATTGATTCGCGTCATCTTATCTATGTATTAATGCATCATAAAGCATCGACTGTTTTCTATTACAGCTACGCTTCAGTGACTCTAATGTTTTCAACCTTGCAAGTGAAAAGGAAAATGTCTTTCCCTCTTAACTCTGCTTTCCACGTATTGCATCACTGGTACACTCTTCAATTGACTATAGACGCAGGATGCCATATGTTCTTTACTCAATATGGTACTTATATCACTCAAAATTTTCATGGTAGGCATGTTGTCAATCACTTGGATCTAAAGCGGTTGTGTCACGTCAGTTCCTATTTTTCAGAAAGAAGAGCAAGATATGCAATGGTTTCAGAAAATGATTGGCGTGCAGTTAACGAAACAGTCACATTTGGGACCTTTGACAGAAAAGAAAAAAAGAAATCGTTGATAACCCTAAACAGTTGCTATGCAACATATAAATACTACCACTACTCGAACGATCAGTTCCTATGAAGAAGAACGTGCACGAAGAATCGTTGAAAACCAGTCATTGTTAGCCAGTTTAGGACTAGTAGGCGATATTTTGGTTAGATCGTATTGTGTAGCCAGCGATATCTGACATGTTGTAGATGATAACTGACAACCCTTACAAGCCGGTCAAGGCACGGCCATTAACAACATCCAACAAAGTCCATCAGCAGGAGAAACTGAGGGTAATTGGGAAATCTCTGGCTGACCGAGATTGGACAGACACAACTTATTGATCCTTCTTTGAAATTTATGTGATTTTAGCGGTCACCCCGATTCGGTGCGGAAAAGCGAGTATATTATTATGCAATGGAGGACGAGAACGAGGGTTTGGTGATAGCAGATATGAAAATGAAGCGAAGGAAGTATACATCGGAGGGTGACTCTTGTCATCAATGCAGGTACAGATAGGATGCTTTTTCTATTGCTTATAGGTTTTTAATAAGCTATTTGTAGACAGAAAACTACGAAACTAAAGGTAAATTAGAAGCAACGTACCTATCAAAGCTCTTCTGTTAAGCATAAATATGCGCAGATTCGATGTACAGCACTTAAACCAGATGGTATGCAATGTACCACGCGATTTGATCGGGCATGTCTATCCAAATACGGTAAAGATCAGAGCAGATGAAAGAAAAAGAGGAAATACATACTGATCTGAACATAATTCAGGCGAAATCATAGATGAAGCTATACAACATGGCAACTGGGTGTGTTTTCCGTAAGTGACATTGATATCTAAAGTGTGCTTAACTAAAGATAGGATATAGATGTCGAGGGAATTGTCTCTGCTCGATCTGCCGGAAAAAGAGAGGTCTACAACCTGCTGCACCACAGCACTATGCCGATTTTGAACCATGTTACATATATGCCAGTCAATATGGAATTGCAACAGTTGAGGAGCGTGAGATAAAAGAGGAACCGGATCAAGAGCCAATTTCAAAGAAGCGTCCGGAGCGAAAGGTGGAAGTTGTTATCCAAGTAAATTCTAAGCTAATGGATCTGCTGGCTGATAAGATCAAAAATACGGAATGGAGAAAACTTGATACATAGTTAAGTCAACAATGACAAAGATCAAACCATTCACCAATCATTGCATTACTTTATGAATCATCTGCATTACATCGGAATAAATTTGTCTATAAGCCCATCATTGCATAAATAAGTTATGAATAAGCGAGCATGATGTCTATATCATTTTTTGAGTGCCTAACGCTTGGGTAACATAGTTGAATAGGTACTTATCGTTCCTGTGTGATCCGGCCTTTCAGAGAAAGCACAGAAGCAACAGTTGATCATGCATTAGTATGATAAGGATCCAAATTGAGAAGCGCGACGCGATTCAGGTCGTACAAAGCTTCGCGACGCGCTTTAAATTTTTAAGACATCAAACAAAAAAAAATACTTGCTACTCATCGATCTTTCGGTTCCATTCAGCCATGCGTATCACATTTACAAATAATCGTTTTGGATCCTTTACTGCTAAAGTGCATTGCGAGGATACCTTAATAGAACCATTACGCAGTTATGCTGCCATGCGTCTAGACAGCGAAGAAAAACAAACGAAGCTGTGGTATAAGCAAGAAGAGGTAACCGATCCGAAGCAAACAGGAGAACTTGACAATTTCCAATCGCTTTGTGACGGAAAACTCCTTCGTGCAGACTACGACTTCGATGAGCAGACGCCAATCCTGGTACTAGTGCAGACGGATGTTGAAAGGAAACAACGACCTGCTCCGTATTCGGTACCTAAACCTGCAAAGACCCTTAGTACCCCTGACGATGAAGGCGATGATATGGCCATGTTAAAACAAGCTTCTGTTGGTAGATCTTGGCACCAGTACACCGATAGAATCATCTTGATATCTCCCTCGCACCGTTATCAGCGAACAATTCGAATTGATCCAGATGTTGTTGCCATTGAAAAAAGGCTTCAGCAGGGAGTGACCATTACTGCAAAAAACCGTTCTGGACAAATTCCGCATGTACCTATTGGCTATCGAACCAGTTTTCGAGCAGTTATGAGTTCTATCGGTATAGACAGGTTGGTTTTCAAGGTTTGGAAGATGTGGGTTCTGAACCATATTCCTACTTACTGATCATTTTCATAGACCACTCATCGCCGGCATCCATGGTTGGCAAAATCTTGGAACAGTACTATCCATTGTTATGTCATGCGAATATCCTGAAGACGAAGACTACGGAGAGGAGTTTATTTATACTGGATCAGGTGGTCGGAAGGGTACAAATGATGTCCAAACGTTTGATCAAGAATTGACACGATCAAACCTTACATTGGCCAAATGCTGCTCTGCTCTCCTGAATATTCATCGAGGCGCAGATGCTGGCGAAAACTGGAAACGAGGAGATCCTATCCGTGTAGTACGCGGAGCAAACTTACGTAATATGTCTGCCAAACATTCCTCAAAATCATCGAAAGAGACATTTGCTCCTTCTGAATGATACCGCTACGATGGTATCTATAAAGTCACCCGTTATTGGAGTGAAAAAGGCGTAACGGGTCACAAAGTATGGCGTTTTGCACTGCGTCGCGATGACAGCACGCCCACACCTTGGAGCGCGAATGATTCGTATCAATATTTCGTGGCAGTTTTGAATCCAAAGTTAACATGATCGTTTTCCTTTCTGCGTAGGAGATTTATCCGAGATCATTTGCCCGCGAATGCTGACCACAGAGAGAAATGAGGAGCATCATCGGGCCCTGCTATCTTTCCATGGAATCTTGCGCTATCTCGGGCCTAACCCAGATTATCGGAAGAAAGCAAGTGTTCCGTATCACGCAGAAGAGCGTTCTAAAGATATCAAAGATGTGGAGGAAGCATTAACTACGGATGACATCGACAGTAGTGCTTATCGACCCCCTATTCTCCTACTAAGAGCGCTGATGGAGGATCAGGCGAATAAACGTATGGAAACGAGTGCTCGACAAAACGTTCCAAGAAGTTAATGGAGTTTACGACTACCTCACCTTTGTCGAGACCGCACTCACACAACTTGAGCTTCAGTGTCTTCTTTGTAACGCTAGCAACCAACATAAAGCCGAGCCACGTTATAGGGATGACTTGAATATACCTCTTGTACGAGGCGAGTCATTACATTGCGCTCGCTACGATTATAACTTCTGCAAGTCTTGTCTTCGAGGTCAACTTGAAGTTTGTCCGAACTACCTGTCTCGCAAGTCGTTATGTCATAATCGACACTTGGAAGATGTTTTTCAAACGATTGGTTTGCTTTCTACGCGTTCAACTTCGTAAAGCTTACTGGAATGGTAAGTTATGTATCTATGTACTGTAATATCGCAACAGCAATTAGATAGTCTTTATGTATCTCACCGCTGATAAATAAGAACCATTCGCATAATTAGTAAGAAAAGAACTGTCAGATTGAGCAGCATCGAAATATATAGCGTGAAATTACGGGAACCTCTGAATCCATGATATGCTACAGCTATCCGACAATAAGGTTATCTATGTTTGCAACTGCTGGACCAGTGAAGGAAGAAGACAGGTTTTTATTAGTCCTGTGACGCCTCATGGTAATGCTCGAGCATGCCATGACCTTTTTCGGATTGAAGTCGCGTTTTTCAATAAAAAAAAATTATAGTTCGATATGGTTTCCTCGCTGATTTTTCTATAGATTCCTCTAAGCTTCGCTTGCTCAGGAGACAAGACTCTTATTTCTCCTACTAAAGTCAATAAGACGCGACATTTTCACCGAGCTGTGTAGACGGGTGGCTATATTTGGGCGTACCTTCGCGGGAGGTAGCCGCAAAATATAACCACTCGACAATGTGATAGGGCCATTTGCATAGTATTCCCTTTTGATGCTAGTTTCCTGGTTATTCTAATAGAGGCGTATATATGAACCTTACATAAATGAAATTATAAGCGGCCGTGCAAGAAACGTATTTAATCTCCGATGTTCAACGCTATTGGCAGGGCGAGGCGAACTAGCCGCGCATACCACTGCAACCCTTGTTGAGAACACACAGCCCTTAGCATGCAATCATTCACCCGTCGCCTCTGCTCTTCCCAGCTCGTCAATAGATGTCACTGGCGAATAGCAGTACCGAATGGTATAGCGCCTTCATCCCACTTTGTGCGTTATCTGTCCCAATCTCAAGCGCGTTTACAAGAAGAACAAACAACGACCAGTGATGTGCGAAATTTTCGTGAGTGGCACTTCCTCAGTCAGCTTATATTTTATACTAAACTGAACCATGTTGGAAAGCTTGGTTATTGAGCAAAGATTCGCCACGCATTTCGGCATATCCTTACAAAATTGCACCACCTTCATGGAATCTGCTCAACTTACTACCGAAACGAGTCCAGCACGCACTTAGTCGATGGCTCGGCACACGTATGCTTCAATTGAATACAGGATATAGCTATTTCCCGGAGCAATTTTTATTAGGAGGTAAAAAGGAAATAGATCATGTCAATTCTTAAACCGCGCTTAACGTATTATAACCAAAAGCTGGCATGGCGACTCGTCACGCGCTGGAAGCATTGTCGCATCATCTGAGTCATCCGGACGAAGGTGACGCCAGCCAGTTGGAGTCGATGTTTGGACTGAAAGTTTTGGAGCGGTTTAGAGATGCGGCAAAAAAGGAATTAAAGGGTGCCCAAGTGATGATTAGCTTGCCGCAGATCTATGATTTGAATTACCAAGACGTTTGGGTTAAACTTGGTAGCGCGCAATCCTTTGAAAACAGACGCAACTATGAGGTGGTTGAATGGATGACTCTTTCACTGGGAACAAGAAAAGCCGTTGCAGACGAGGCTGAAGAATCGTTTGCCGACTACCGAGCTCGAACGGCAAGAAGCCTTATGGAAGGTGCGCAGCTTGCCGTTGATGTCGAGATAGATGCCGATGTAGTCTACAAGATTTCTAAAGAGGACGATGTTGTATTGTACGATGAAGGTCGACGAAATCTTATTGTACGATTTGAGACACCTTACTTTGAACCTGCCAATCGGATGGTATCAGGGCGTGATCCAGAAACTCAAGAACCGATTAATGATTGGAGCTGGCGAATTACGGATATCGATCAACTGCTAGAGAAAGAGGCCTTAGAATAGAATATGTAGCAAAATAAAAAAGCGTGCTTGGTTTTGAGTAATGCAAGCAGACTTGATTCAAACGAACGCAGGCCAGGATAGATGACAGAACAAGCATTTACCCTGAACAGCATTGACCGCACATACACGCACTTTCATGGTTTGCTGCAGAGTGTTACGCTTGAATTTTTGACCTATGGCGAAAGACATGTTTTATCAGTTGGGTAGATGTATCCATATTTCCTTGCTCCAAATTTCGTCACTACGGTGTAAAGGCGTACAAAAGTTTCAGGTACGTAACAGTAAGAATACAATTTTAGAGCAAACTGACCTGAAGGCCGAAAGAACCGAACTCAGCAATTTTGATGAGGATTGATCCAGCTCATGTACCATGAGTCAGATTAGCTCTACTTCTCTGACAGCAAGCGTCGTCAGCGGTATGAAAATATTGTGTGAAAGACTAAGCATGGCAAAGGAAAGCCCGACGCTGCATAGCAATGTTGGATATCTTTAAGTATCCCGCAGCAGCAGAAAAAGGGAAATACAAAAACTATGGTGCATAGTGGAATTATTGATGCGCGTTAATTAATCGAGGATTGTTTTGATGTTTCTGCCAAATAAACAAACTTATGATAGTAAGCTTTGTCCCTGGTTTAATTATTGACCTCTTTTAAGCGTTTCACATAAAGAAATCAAAAATGAAGGTCGCTGATTGATGTTTGCTCGGAAATTTATGGGAATATGTAATTTATTCAGGAAATGCGGATAAGAGGTGATATGTTTAGACGCCAACACAGTAAGCCTTGCCGTCATCCAAGTTGTCACAGATGTGTTCACCCTTGTGGTGGAGACCCTTGTTCCATCCATAGAATTGGTCAAGAGTGATGCCGTGCTTGGCAGCAACGTCAGCACAGCCGTTATCCTTGGGAGTGACTAAAAAGAAAGAGAAAAAATTCAATTGTCTGTGTTTTAGAAATGAAGTCTGAACTTACTGGTGTAGAACTTCTTGCAGTTAGGGACGATGTGGTTGGCAGCGTTAGAAGGCTTCTTGGAGGTTGAAGGAGTGGTAGGCTTGGTAGGCTTGGTAGGCTTGGTGGGCTTGGTAGGCTTGGTGGGCTTGGTGGGCTTGGAAGGTTTCTTGGCAGGCTTCTTAGCAGGCTTCTTGGTAGGCTTCTTAGCAGGCTTCTTAGCACCCTTCTTGGCGGGCTTCTTGCCATGCTTCTTTGCCTCATCAGCAGCTCTCTTGCGTGCTCTCAAGGTGTTCAAGCTAGGCTGAATCAAGCTAGGCTAAGGTCATATACAAAAAAGTTAGTGTTTTTCACTCTTTGGTTAGTTTGTTCCGATTTGGGTTACCTTGACGCAATATTCCTTGCCAGGGATCAAGCTAGCACAATTGTTGCCACCAAGAAGTTCAGCGTTCCACACGGACAGACTCTGCTCGTCAACGCCATATTGCTCAGCAAGAGACTTGCAAGAATCACCAGCAATAGCTAAATGAGGGAAAGAAAAAAAGAAAGATTAAAACCTTCTACTTCAACCCAGGATGATCGAACAATTTACCAGTGTGAACGATTTCACAACCGGGGAGAGACTGGATGGCCGAGACCATGCTGACCAAAGCGAGAGCGGCTGTAGTTGCAAGAGTGAACTTCATGGTATTGAAAGAAAGGAATGGGCAGGGAGGAGAAGAGGTTGTTGCTGATCACTCGATCGGCTTCTTCGACGAGTCTCTTTTATACTGTTTCACGTTCCGTATATGTCCTTGGTAGGTTCCACTACACAAATTAACCTGAGTTGGAAAAGATCGACACCGCTAATGGACTCACCTTGTATTTTTCTATCTTTGACTTGATGGTGATACGCTTGTACGCCGTGATACACTCTCAATGGCAAACTATCCAATCCTATACTCTTGTAATTGAACTTTTGTACATTTTAAGCAAAACCCCATCCATGTTCTGTCCAAGACGCTTTTTTTAACCTCATGTATGGTCTTATTAAATTTTCGTTATTTTTAACATAGAATACTGAATGAGACTTTTGCCATGCAAGTCAATATGCTAAAGGTAGAAATTCAATAGGATTTAGCTCAGTCAAAATCTGATATATGACGCTTTGAAAAAAAAATCGTTATTAAGAAAAGCAGGATCATCACATTTAGCATTAATCTGTATCTTGTATTTAAAACGTCCGTTCTTTATTTTACATTGACAGGTATTCCTTTTTACAGACCTAGACTTCGCAACACGCCATACTAACCATACCTTTCCTAGATCGGCGTATAGTGTAACATCCTTGTTTCCTCCGTTTACACGTGTAACACCTATCCGACTTCCGACAAGCGATTCTCGCACACGCCATGTGGGATCATCGGAACGTCATGCCTGATTGCTTGGAGCGCACATGCACTGTAGCAGATTTGGACCTCTTGCCTTTTAATAGAAGATAACTTAATCTTAGCAGTCAGTCTAAAGAAGTAATGAATTCTTCAATAGTCCTGTTTCAACGGCTTAGGTCCAGATAAAGCTTTGGTTAGTATAAGCGAGGTGCAGAATAACCATAAAGTACTTTAAACTTAAGACTCCAAAAAAGAATTCTCTACTGACAGACTTATCAGAATAGCAAAAGCGTTTATCTTTCTGTACTATTTTGCTATGTTTCGTTGGAACAACTCATTTGTTATTGAAGCGCCGCATGTTAAGTATGGGGCTGTGACAAATTAAGAACTGTCTAGTCTATGTAGACATCGCAGTTGAAGAGGGTCTTTGCGGAAGGTCGTTTAGCTTTAAGTGGCTTATATACTGAACAGTCTGAGACCACCAAGTGTTGGAAACGTTACTGGATTTGTACAAATGCAGATGTTTACAAAAGGTTATACTTCCAAACACGTTCCGTCATTCTGAACAGACTGTAATTGCTTATGAACAAAACCCTTGATCGGCTGTTTCTTAAATGAGCATTCGCTAATCGAACATTTCACTTTTCGTTTTGTAACGCAATTTCGCTCTCATAAGAGATCAGTAGCATGGCGCTTAACTTTGTATAATCCTCAGGCTCATAGATTGCTGTCTTCGCTTAAACATGCATAATAATGCGGACAGTACTCTTACTGGTAACATAAAGGAGATAATAAAAAGCAAGAAAATTATTGACGTAACCACAACATTGTCATATATACTGTTGTAGCTGAACTGATTTATAAGTGTTCAGTTAAAGCTTATGGATAACCATTGTAGCAGTAATTTTCTTAAACCTGAAATTCATTGTAAAAAGGTACAACTGCTTGTGTTCTGCACAGTTTATTTTTCTTACTTCTTTACTAAAACCAAAGTGAACCGAAGAACTGAATTAAACTTAATCAACCGTCCTACAGAAGAAGAAAGCAGTATGAAACCTATGTAGCATATTTATAATAAGAGAGTGCCTTTCTCCAGAAAATATAACCATTACAGTTTTAGATTATAATTAGCTTGACATTTAAACTCGTCTAGAACTAATTAAGATGAACTGTGTTTTGCATTTGATTGATCCACTCTGACAATGAAATTGTGGTATACGTAGCTGTCGTAGTGTGACTTCCTGTTACTTGTGTTCCATGAACAGGACGATCGGAATTAACGTGTTTCCATTTACAGTGAACTTCTCTGGTTTGGGACACCGACTGCACCTCTTCTCTAAATCAGAGATCTATCACCGAGGATGAAGACAAGGTGACACTGCTCTACCGCAGTTATTACACTTAGCTAAATCATACACCTATCGCCGAGAATAACGTTCACTAATTACAAATCCCACATAAGATCAAATAATTATAAATAGGCAGACAAGTTGAATGAAATAAAGATATCCAACAGTATCAAAGGATTCTATCCGTCCCTTTTTTATTTACATATAACACAGAAATGAGTACCATTTCGTCATTGCTAATTTGTATAATGTTTATAAATTAGAAAACTATATAAGCAACATTAACATTATTTTAATGCTGCTTTCTAACATTATAACCTTTTCTTTTATATAGATGTTATTAACTAAATCAATGTTTTATACCTTAGTTATTGCTTTTAGAATTTCGGTCATGCTTTCCCTTTTGATTTAACTATATATAATTCTGCATTTTGCTAATTAACCTAAGTGAAAAATACTTTCAATTTTAGATTATTTTTAAATCTTTAGTTGTTTTGCAGAACCTTATATAAAAACATAAGTTAAAGTTTTTTTATTAAACTATTAATGAGTTTATCGCAACAATACCTTGATAAAAATGCTCAGGCTAGCCTGACAAATGCAAAGCTTACGCGAGTAAAATATTCACAGCACCGCTATTTGAAAGTGATATTAATGTTTTCTGAGCCTAACTTTCTGTCGTGGACGAGCCCGCTCCACATAGTGGCACGTCACCACCGAAGCGAAAGTTCAAGCCGATCAATCCAGGTCGCCGGAAAACCGTTACTCCGAGCACGTGACCTGAAAGTTTGTTACGGATACTGCTTGAATATTCTGGAAGCATCATACATACAAATCGAAATAGATATTCCTAGTACCTTCTAGTAAAAGTATTATATTCTTCCAGCATATTCTGTTCTGTAACATATAAATATCGTTAGAATAATATTCAATAAAGGGAGAAAAGGAAATCAATCAGTAATTCAAGAGTTATCTTTTATTCTTTATTTTGACAAGGCTGGTTTGAGCATTCCGGGAATTATTATCGTTTGGACGGAAGCAAGACAACCAGGGGAAAAGAATCCAAGAATCCGACATTTCAACCAAGCCCGGTTAGCTCAGTCGGTAGAGCGTTGGACTTTTAATCCAAATGTCGGGGGTTCGAGCCCCCCACCGGGCGCTTTCTTTTTAATTTTACAGAGGTATGGTTACACAAGCTTTTGAATTTTCGTAAATATTCATTACGAAAGCACCAAGCTAAGAAACGAATAACGAAGCGAGAAAAGAACAAGAGGGTGAATCATTCTTTATTTTTATGAATTGTCAAATACCGATCTTATTTAAAACTATGGATCAGTTAAGTTGACTATGCAAGTACATCATCTTCAAAAAGAAATGGAATAATATAAATACTGAAAACCTGCGCCTGTGAGTCTCTTACCTTTAACGTTATAGTAAGAGAGTCATATGAGTAACGTCTTTTAACCCTTGACAATATGAAGTCGGACGGAAGGAAGATTGTTGCCTGCTTACCCATGCGAATATACAGACTTGACTACTTATTCTTCAATAACCAAAAGGCGCGTATTATATTTACTGAACGTGTACAAGACTATGATGTAATAACCATGTTTTTTTTTTGCCTTGCTTGTTCTAAGAAACATTTTATGGAATGAAAGAAAAAACAGACCACATCAATGCGTTACATTGAGTTGTAGAGCTTTGTAGCTCTAGTTTACAAGGCAACAGAAGGCAAGAGAGCCAACACAGTACTGTCTTTTCTATGTAATTATCGATGTTTCCATGTCAACCTAGCGAGTGAACATGGAAATAAGGGACACCATACAGATAGAACGCGAAGATAAACGTTCAAATAGATTTTAAAAAGAGTAAAGAGGTCCCCTTCTGTTAAATATATATTTCCATAGGGGCTGTTCATCCGTTCGAAATTCTCTGTTTAAGGTAGTATGTAGCGATGCCTGCGCATGGAAACATGTTGGTTAAAAGGTCGTTACTATTAAAGGGCAAAGATTGAGTGATCAAACCGTTACCCCGCGATCTCGTACAATTGGCATAGCGTCAATGCATATTTAGGTATTTCTCGTGGTAGATCAGAGGTCATTTGCGCACCGAAATCTGTGCCGGGTAAGCTGGTCATGGAATACCTAGTTGGGAGTCCTTCGAATTTCAAGACATTTGGGTTATCTAACGCTGGGCCTTCATAGGATTTCCTTTTTATTTTTAACGACTAGTAATAGATTATTTTCAGTCTTTGTACTCATATTCAGCCTCTTGAAAGCAAGTAGTAGATGTTATATCTTCCCCATTCAATTTTAGAAGGAGACAGTTCGAAGGTAAAAAATAAGTACTCATTGAACGATTGCGAAACTTCAGGTCTGCGGAAGTACAAACATGTTTTTATCAGAGTCCTGAAACCCAATGTTACAAGCCAACCATATCTTCAGGTTCGCCCTCATCAACAACGTAACTTGGGAAGCGTACTTCTTGTAAAACCCCTTGATGGTCTCTCATATTCCGATATAGTTCTCTCTCACATACATGTCGAAAAGTTCATTTATGAGTGCTGCACCTGGTTCATGCTGTGTGGATGGTTTCAAGTAGTATCATTCGAACACATATGTGCGCAAGATCCAATTTGAGTGCAGTTTCACAATTCGTATACTGATTCTTGCATCATCGCTTTGATATCAGTGGTAAGTTGGATCAAAAGCGGGTAGAGTTTCTTAATGTCTATATTTGTTTCAATCTTTCCTCTTCATCCAGTTTGGGGGATTTGTTGGTCTGAATATAATGGTACACGTAGGTTTGTCAAAGTAACCATAGAAGAAAACGCCTCTCATCCAGGGCTGTATACGCATTTCATTCCCACTATATCTCTTCGAATCTCTGTCATTTCGTTCTTGTTGTCGTCTCATGGGGAAACCGATACTATGGTAAGCTAAATATTCAGGAATTCTCAGCAATAGTAAGGATTTATAAGGAAATCCGGAACGTGGCCAAGCATTCAAGCTTATAAAAGAGCTCCCGCAGGTTTATCCAGGTTTCCTTCCTTCATCGTGATGCCTGAGAAGCTTTTGCTCATCTTCTTCTCGACAATGAAGTCGGTGATTTGATATGTGTTATAGACAATCGGACATGTATTTCTGTCATTAATCGATGTGTGGATTCCGCACCTCAACAGCATGTTGTCCTGCTATCGGACAATTGGATTCGGCTTACTATGATTAGCAGTTTTAGTAGGCGTATTGTGCACACGAGCAACTAAATGAGAGGAGTTGGAAACATATAAAGTCCGGAAATCCCGCAAGGTGTTTATTCATCTTTTGCTACCTCTTTCAATAGCCAATTGGTTTATCGTGAATGTCAAAAACAGATCACCATAAAAGCTGCTTTGGATCAAATAACTATATCAGAGTCCATTATAATGCTGACTTACCGTCTCAAGAAAGGATCAGCGTGCACGAGCATATTCAGCTGAGAGGCGCAAACAATCTCGCATGTATTACGCCCATAACAAGAAGAAGATAGATGTAAGGTGTTTCATATAAGCAAAGTAGAAGCGTGCCTTGGAGATTGCGGCCAAAATCAAGAGGAAGGGGGAACAGAATTGGCCGTTTCACCCGAGACGTCAAGCAGCTTTTTCAGAAATTGTTCGATGAAATGAAATATGCCTTACAGGAGTATCAGCTCTGAATATCAGTGATATTACGCCATAGGGTATCGCAAGACGCTGAATTACGCGTTCGTGAAAATAAGCAGATCTATTTCGCATGAATGTCCAGCATACCTACAAGGATCAGTATCCTGTATGATATGCGTGTTGAAGATGAAGTGCCGAAGCAAACAGTTGTTGAGAAGATTAATTCTTTCGGTGGTCGCTCTGAAGCGCAAAGTTTTCTGTCTTGTTGTTGATGACAAGTCTGATGAACAAGGGTACTTCGTGCCTCATACCGATAGCAGTCAATTTGCTTTAATAAATATTGGATTGTATCGCGATCTGTTATATTTGCTGTACGTTATTATTAAGAATGGAAAAAGTGCGTTCCTGTAGATGTATATTGAGATTAAGATAATGGCGCGTATTAGAGTAAACTACTTCATCGCAGCGTTATACTGCATCATATTTGTAAAAGATAATGCCGTACCTGGTGCGAATAGAGCAGACTACAAAGTGATGACGTCACTTGTACGGATTACTAGACGCTCCCACCTTTCAAACACACTTTTTTGGCTCCAACATTACTACAGCTTAGTTTAATTCCACGAAACCATGTCGATGAAGAAATTACAAAGTACGTGCTACTAAAAATGCTTATTGTTGCTTGACGCCTGAGAAAAACAGCCGAGATCGATAGGGTCTTGAAGAAGGTTGGCGAAGGCGTAGACAGCTTCGAAGCGATTTTCGACAAAATTCAATCAGCAACCAACAGTAATCAGAAAGAGAAATATGAACAAGATCTCAAAAAGGAAATCAAGAAGCTGCAACGTTTACGCGATCAAATTAAGACATGGTTATCATTTAATGAGATCAAAGACAAGAGTGCTTTGCTCGAGAATCGGAAGCTGATTGAATCGCAAATGGAACGGTTCAAAGCAATAGAAAGAGAGATGAAGACCAAGGCATATTCCAAAGAGGGACTATTACAAAAGGAAAGACTGGATCCGAAAGACAAAGAAAAAGCAGATGCCTGTGAATGGATTTCTTCTACCGTTGATGAACTATCGCGGCAGATGGAAACTGCAGAAGCCGAACTTGAAACCCTCCAAGGAACTTCTAGAAAAGGAAAGAAAGATCACCAAAAAGTAGAGAGGCGAAACGAGTTAGAGCATACGCTTGAACGACATAAATGGCATATTAATCGTTTGGAATTGATCCTTCGGTTACTGGAAAACGATCATTTTGCAGCCGATCGCGTAAGGTGCCACGGTTGAAAAGAAAGTCTAAAAGTATTTTATTTCAGGTGATGCAAATCAAAGACAACGTCCAATATTTTGTCGAATGCAACCAAGAACCTGACTTTGAAGAGGACGAGGAGATCTACGACGACCTCAATCTTGAAGAAGAAGAAGAACTGTTCAACATTGGAACTGACGAGCATCACACCCCCTGTGATGGTAAGTCACCCGTGAGAACCACTGACAGCAAGATATCTCTAACATAAAGTTGAAAAGCAGACAAGGAACGTGAAGACGAGGAGAAATCCGTTCCTAAACGCATGTCAAAAGAAAAAGAACAAGAGAAGGAAGATGATGTAGGTTTATTGTCTTAAATTGTATAATGCAATGCTTATTTTACTATATTAGGCGCAAACAACAGCATCGACTACCGCTGGTCGTAGCAGCAGCAAAGCATCGACGAATACCAGTCCGAAAAGTAAGGAAATATTTTTTGAGTTTGACCTTGAATGTCAACCATGTTTTCTGCTCCTAGAAATGCATTCTCCATCCCATGACGATAGTAAAGCATCAAGTATCACTTCGATTAAAGCTTATTCGAACACTTCGGTTGCAAAGGCTCCAATTGAACCTGTTACCATTCCTCCTGCTGGCCTGAAGTATGCGCAGGCGGCAGCAGCAGGTGTGGCTTCGCAGGCTTCACAAGATAGTAACGAGAAGCTGGATGAAAAAGGTATTCAAGGATATAGCAGAGCACTTGATTTAACATTAGACAGGCGCTGAAATCAAGCACCCTGAACCTGTGGTACAATCTGCTTGGGCTGAGCCTCCAAAGATTGTCGATCAATTTAAGAGTACGTCCTATGTATCCGATCAGAATAAAGAGCCTCCATCAAGACCACAGCCGCAACCGTTACAATCACACGCACAGGACTCTTCCCTTGGTGCAAATTCTGTGCTATCGTCTCAATACTCTGCAAGAAGTGTAAGTCTTATTATTCCATTCCTAGTTTAACATTGTGCAGTCACCGTCAACTATTTCAACCTTACAGCCGTCTTCGCAACCTCCCCCTGACGTATACGAGCCCCTATTACCTATGTCTCTGGCAGATCTTGGTCCCTCGTTCGAAGCAGTCAAGTCTAAAGGTTGTACCTGTCCATAAACTGATGAAGTTTACTCACACTTCTTTTCTGATAGCCCTTAATGACGAAGATATGATGTACACTTATCAAATGCTGGATGCCAGCTTGCAAAATGTTCCTGATCTTATTGATTCCGAACGGTAACTTAAGCGAGCTATGAATCCTAGCAATCTCACATCAAGTTTTGATAGACCAAAGGTGTATGAGCCGAGAACGCCGTGTCAAACGCCAAGTTATTATCCCCAACAACCTTTGGCTATCTTTGATAATCCAGTGTTATTCGAAAAGTTTGACATGGACGCCCTTTTCTTCATCTTCTATTACCAGCAAGGCACTTATCAGCAGTAAGTTATCCATGCTTGCGTAAATTGGCACTTAGCCGGGGCAATTTAGGTACTTAGCGGCAAGAGAGCTGAAAAAACAGTCATGGCGATTCCACAAGAAATACCTGACATGGTTTCAGCGGCATGAAGAGCCAAAGATTATAACTGATGACTATGAGCAAGGGACCTACATCTATTTCGATTATGAAGGTGCATGGTGTCAACGTAAAAAGACGGAATTCCGGTAAGAAAGCTTTTATGGCGAAAACAATGCATGCTAAATACCTTGGTTAGATTCGAATACCGGTATTTGGAGGAAGCATAGAATCTCCAATCAGTCAATTTACTTGTCATCCCTCCCCCTTATTTTTTTCATCCGTATCGCAAGAATAAACATTAGTCAAAACCCTTTACTTCCCACGAATTGAAGATGACATTCAGTCTTATCAATGCTCGTTCGTACACCCGATTTATTTTCTTTTCGCTCATGCAATAGAGAAAAAGAAAACATGACTCTTCCCAAAGCACGTTTTGGTTGACGGATCAAGAATGCATTCAGAGTATCCCTTTTGTTAAGACACATATATACCATGACAAAGGTTAACTATGAACAGGTTTCCCACAGAGAAAACTTTGACTGTAAGAATGGTCAAGTCTTATGATCCATGGATACTTTATTTACTTCCACAGAGTGAAAGAGTGTAAAACAAAAAGAAAAGAAAAAGAAAAAGCCCAATATTGACTTTTTTCAATTAAGAAAAGTGGTGAGTGATGAGGAAAAGGGGAAGTTGTACGAAGACAATATGGTAGAGTTTTTCTCTTTTTTTTTTTTAAGTTCTTCTTTCTTCTGTTCTCTTTTAGTCTGTCTACCAGTCTTTCTTAATGTCAAAAGACCAATTCCATTCCATATGAGTGGTACCATCATCGTCAATAAATTTACTCTATTAGCAATACAATTAGCTATGCAAAACTTGTCGTCTTTATGCAAACTGAAGCATACCTTTGCTTCGTAATGTCCACGAGCAAGTAGACCAGAGGGTGCCTCTTCCAGTTGGAATTTCTTTTCGTAAGGATTAGGCGATGGGCCATAACTGCCAATCATTTCTTCCGTTTTATCAACTGAACAAGACATGCAAATTAGACAAAAGGACATCAAAGCAAAACGACGGTCTTTCTTTTCTTACCCCGGATACCCTTTCGCTTAACGACTTGGAGGTATTTAAGACCGGAGATCACATCGTGTTGAATTCTAGTGAAAGCATTGTTCCTGTTTAAAAACCCTTTTTTTCTCGGCAAAAAGGGAAAGTTTACCTAAACTTGACCTTCATACGGTATTCAACACCCTCCTTGATAGAGAAAGGCGCATTGTTAGCTTTCTCGATAGCATCTGAATTGAAGAGGAGTTAAAATGTGCACGTGTATGGGGAGAAAGGGAAAAAGAACGTTACCAGGTGTAGACAGATCCACGACGACATCCGGACGACCTTCAACTTCAAGAGCAATGTATTCCACAATCACCTAGAATATACATGTTGTCTCATGTCAGCATTCGGCCATCTTTCTTTTCCTCTTTCTCGAATTTTTAATCGCCCTTTCTCTCTGCATTTATGCATTTCTCGCTCTCTCTCTCTCTCCCCCCTTTCTTTCTTACCTTACGCGGATCATCAGTGGGGCCAGCAGCTGCTTAGACGGCAAATAAAATTTCATGGTTAATATTCCTTGTAAAGACACAAGAACAAAGAACGGGTTCCAGGATTGTGTTTTCTTTTTCCTTACCTCCTGCGTTGTTCAAACCAAGCGATTCTTTCCATTTCTTCAAAGACTCATCTTGCGCGTCGAGGGTTTCATATTCTTGAAGTGTCTTCTTTTCTCCCGGCTTGTAACCAGCAGTCTGGGAGGGTGTGAGATCTTCGTCTTCGTGATGGTTTGTCATGGTACAGAGGGCGAGATGATGTTAGATGAAAGATGAGAGATGAAAAAGCGGGCAAAAGGGGCTGGGTTTTGATCGAAAAAAATAGGGCATTGGGCTGGAAGCTGAGTTTGGAAAGATATATTTTTGGGCCATGGTAACGAACTTGCCTTTTTTTTCCCTTTACTGCACTTTTGATCGTCGCGGACAGAAAATCGCATCAAGCTGATTGAGAGAGGAAGAAAACATGTATAACAGTGAAGGTTAATAAAAGACATACAATGAAATTTGCTCTGTAGCTTGTTCCTAAAATCCGTATCCAATCCCGCTGGACGAAGAACAGCTCCAAAGGCAAGTTGTATTTCTTTTCCCCCGTCGGGGTACAAACCCTAGGTAACACATCCAATATTGCATCAGGGATAAAAAAATTTGAATTTGGACTCGCACCAGGACAAGAAGCAGAGAAGAAAAAGACATGATATCTTTATGGTATGGTCCTTGCTAATTTCAGTTATTCTAAGGGCAAAGGAATAACATACAGTGAGTGAGATGATGTTGGTCATGGTAGCCCCGTTCCTGGATGTATAACGATACAATATCCTCTCATGTTAACTTTCACGTTGACTGAGTTTCACTTTGCAATTGATTTATCATTACAAGTTTTGTCTCTCTGTCTATCGGTCACGAGAAAAGATAATTCCACGACATAAAGGAAAAAAAACTCTAATTGTCAAAGATTCGCTGAGACATACAAGGTATATCCCGCTGTTGCTTCATTTCCCAATTTTGCTCATCCCACGCTCCAAGACGTCCAGAACTATCATTTCTCTCTTTGCCTACTACCATAGTAAACAGTCCGGCTAACTGAAGATGAAACGTATCTGCCTCTGTGAAAGATAACAATGGTATATATGTAGATGGATAGAAGCGTTGTAGATAAACTTTAAAAAAAGGGGATAGACAGGTTTTTCCTTTCCCTTGTATTAGGGATCTGTTAAGTAGAATATAAATGACAAAAAAAAAGGGTTATTCTTCTACTCGGCATATACAATCAACTTCCCCACTTTTACAGCGGCGGAAAAAGCTTCTTCCATATCTACTTGGTCCACGAGCGGTAGACTGTCACCGTTCAATTCATCTTTATACCTCAAGTGAACATTCACCCCGACGCGATCATGAATCTTCAAACGAAGCTGTTCAAGTGTTGTATTTGAGGGCATTTTCATTGCAAATATATCATCCTTATGCATGATTTTGATCTTGATCGTCGTTGGCTGCGACCGCAGCTCTCCCGTCCTCGGGTCATACTCTGTTTCAAAGTCTCCATCATGGATACCAAACAATTCGTTCTGGACTAAGGAGCACTCGGTTAGATAACGAGGAAGACTTAGTAGTTCCTGACAATATCGATTCAAATCGCGTTGTCGCTCAGCTATCCATATGCAAAACTCATCCAATCAGCAACGAGATAGAAAGACCGAAAAAGTTCCTGTACCTGAAATTTCATCATTTACTTCTGTCAATGGCCCAGGCATATACGGCAATATCCGATCCCGATCCAGTTTACCAGCTTCTAACGGAAATTCCTCAAGCATGTTCGTTTGGAATTCATAAAAGTCTTTTTGTTTTAGGGTAACATTTCCAAATAAGTATGATCCGTTTACTAGGCGCTTTTTCAGTCATTGAAACTTGTTCTTTTTACCTTCATAAAGTCGGTAGAGAACACGATGACGTCCACTACTGAGTCGAGCAAATACAATAAACCAAAACTGATCACCTTCTGGAATAAATGAATCAATGGTTGCCGATATCACCTTATCACCAGGAATATGGGTATCCGCATGTATCATGCCATGGTCAGTTTCATCTATTCGCGTCTGTAGATATTCATCAATCGGATCCATCTGCTGATTGCTTCCGGCGGAGATGGCGGAAAGTGGACGTTCAGCCACGGTATTAGTGGTAATGGTAGAGGTAGTACTAGTGATGGTGGTTGTCATTGTCGATGGATTGTATGCCTGCGTCTGTGGTTGCCATGCTTCAACAGAACGTGATATCGTGGGAGAATTTCGACCGAATGAATGAACATCGTCCACCGTTTGGCCGGTCTGCGCATTTCTGATTTCAACAAAGGAAACCGGTATCAAGCCTGGACCACCAAGTCGACCAATGGGCTTAGCTACGAACCATTCCGCACTGGATTGCGCAATGACAACAATGGCTTCACCTTGTTTTGCTTGCAATTCGTCCGACCTTTCAGCTTTGAAATCATAGAGCACAATACCATACAATGGCTGCATTTTACTTGTAGGCTCTACTAATAAAAATAATCAGATCCGTCAGGAACTCACAGAAATAAATCCATTCTACTTACGAGCACTGTTATCATGTCCATGTTGCATTCTGTGATCCATGCGTTCATTTTTTTCGATAATTTGAAAGTATGGGGCCGGGACCCAGCCTTGTGAGTTGGTAATAGGGTTGCATGCGTTAAACCAATGAGGATCGTCTTCTTTTCCAATGACGTGAAAAAAGTCACCCCGAGAGAATGACAATTCGTGAGGATTTTGAGCCTTATAATCATACAGAGCTTTGATGACTTTTCTTGGAGGTGCTATCGCAGCATGTTGAGGTACAGTAGCACTAACAGGCGTAGAGATATTATTTTTAACTACAGAATGACGAGCTGATCGAAGATTATGTGGAGGTTTGACTTTCCCTTTCGGAAGCAGCATTCCGCTAACAGCTAAAAGAAGGAAAAAAAAATGGCCAAGGTGCTTGACCGTATTGAATTCCCAAATCCCATTTCCGATTCGTCTTTCCTAGCCAACCAATCATGTACAACCACTAACAACTTTGATTTGCTTACTTCTCCTTTAACTCATGCGCATTTACGGCAATGTCACTATTTTTGGCCGGACCGGTGAAATATTTTTGGAGTCATTCCATAATCTATTCACTGGAATAGTCTCAACTATGGAAAATACTTGAGCAGGATGGACATGTTTTAATCATTGAAACATAACATAGGACAATGGTTGGTTCCTAGAACGAGTACTTCAATCGACTGTGTTTATATAAAGGTCTGTGTGGCAATACTGCCCAATAGGCAGTTAAATTAAATGTTCGCCCCAACTGTAAAGTTTTCATTTGAAAGAATCCGAAACCCTATGGCGTAAATATCTTCGGCGTGTTCCCATGGAGCTGCCACCCTTTGCTATCATGGCAACCTGCGTGGAACTCTATCCTGGTCAATCCCCCCTTTTATGGGGAATTTTCAGCAGAAGTCATTTACTGAATAAATGATTATCTTGCTAGAGATAATGGTTACTTCAAATAGGGGTCCTTTTTATCCTATCCATCAGTCTCCGAAATGTCTTGCTGAAAAGAAAAAACGCACACACACACGTATATATATATGTACATCCAATCAAACGTACAGGGTCACTATGAGAAAAAGTGCGCTATATATATTCTGAAGTGTCATAATGCAGAAGAAAAGTTAGGGTTCATGCAAAAAAAAAATGAATGTCTCCAGCGAAAAAATCCATTTTTACATGATCCCAACGTGCCCTTTTCTTTTTTGCTAGAGCAAAATACTTTTCTTGACGGTAATGGCCACGAGATACAGGGCCTAGGGCAATTGTGTGTCAAGGAGTATTGTAACGTGCGAATCTTTGGAAATTTAATGCTGGTCCCCTAAAAGAGTAAGTAAAAATTTGCGCCGATCAATCAAGGTTCAGGCAAACGTGAAGCCGTTGCCTCCATGCGGTTTTGTGTTTGATATTGACCTAGGACAGAAACCCTGTCAGAAAACTTTGTATATCGTACAATCAGGGAAACAAGACAACAGCATCATTCTGTAAGCTTACATGCGTGAAGTACTGTACTCGTAGTGTATCTGTGGGTGCCCAGAAGTCACACAAATCAAGCCAATGGAACTCCGTGGCTTTGTTATGTCTGTCCGAAGGGTCAATTACCCATTTTTTTTCTTGCATAGCTTCACTAGCATTTAGATCGGCATGAGACAACTTAAACATCACGAGCAGAAACTCTTGAAGAAGGTCGATTTTCTTCAATGGAAAAAGGACGACGATGTTCGTGAGATCAAAGTGATCAGAAGATACCACCTTCAAAAACGAGAAGATTATCACAAGTAAATCAGTACTGGAAATAGTTCACAATTGGCTGGCATACTGACGAAAGAAAACAAAAATTGATGCTTAGGTATAACAAACTGGCTGGTAGTGTAAAGCAACTTGCCAACCGAATCTCATTGCTCGATGCCCGTGATCCTTTCCGCGCACAACAAGAAAAGGCCTTGTTAGATAAATTATACAGCATGGGCCTGATCACATCCACCAGCAAATTCAGTGACTGCAATAAGCTTACGGTATCCGCTTTCTGTCGACGTCGTTTACCCATCGTCATGTGCCGTCTCAAGATGGCAGAAACAGTAAAAGAAGCTGTTACCTTTGTAGAACAAGGTCACATTCGCGTAGGACCCCAGACCATCACCGACCCGGCTTTCCTAGTAACTCGAACCATGGAAGACTTTGTTACTTGGGTAGATACATCCAAGATCAAGAGAAAGATCCTCAAATACAACGACAAGGTAAAACGATCATATGAATACATACAGCCGAGTTTATTCACCTTGAATTCTTTCTTTTTCTTAGTTGGACGACTTCGATCTTTTGTAGAAAGAATCCTCTTCTTTTCATACAGTGTTTATTTTCCCATTTCTCCATTTCGCATCAGCTATACAAAAACAGATTAATATTTCTTTGTCATCCATTAACCTTTCTTGAGCTGTAAACAATTTTCCAACGTCGAGCATGGCAAACAATACAAACAAAAATCCGATTAAGAAGCCTCAACTTCTCCTTTCTTTATTTGGTTTTGGATTGTGAGCCTAAAAGTCTCCCAAATCACCTTCTTCATCCAAATCGCCTTCTGCAATTTCCTGTGCTAATTCTCGTTCTCTCTCCCTTGCCGCCTCCGCGCTTGCCAATTCCTTTCTGTGTGCATCCATTGGGAAACGCATGGCCTTGACAGCATCATTATGAAGGTTCAAGCAGAATGTAATACGTTGGTGGAATGCATGCTGAGGTTCGTTTGTGGAGTAGATATCAACAATTTCCTACAGTACCATGAAGCATTAAGCATATGCAATGTCTTTAGTTTCCACATTTTTGTTTTACCTTGCTCTTCATGAAACCCTGGTTATGGTCCAAAGTAGCATCAATCACACCATCTCGGATTGCTTTTGACACAATGAACTCAGCATCCTCTTCGCTATCCAGATGCAGCTTGATACAGATGTCTCTCAGCGAGATCTTGGAATAAGAAAGACTGATCATGCGAATACCAGTCTTAATGACGTTGTGACGCAGACGAAGAATGAGGGTGTACGTCTTATCCTTTTTGAAGACGGCGTTGAATTGAGTCAAGCTTTCGTGGAACTTGCTGAGATCACCGATACGAACAGCTGTATTGATCATTAACATCGTTTCGTTTGTTGATAGAAGTCCTACAAACCTTGTGTGATGTATAGGTAGGGCAGAAGAGCCTGTTTCAGAATAGGTTCTCTAAAGAGCGATCGTTCTGGCAGATCGCCCATAAGTAGCTGAACGACGATAAAGAACTTGTGCACCTATAGAGCACGATCAGCTATTGCATTGAAAAAAAAGGGCTTGCAGTATACTTACTGTTTGTTGGAAACCTGCAGTGACATTGTTTTGAGGTGCTTTACGGATAGCCTGAGTAAGATAAGTGTGCGCAGCAGTGTAGTCAAGCTGGAGTGCCTTGATTCGACCAAGATAATAGGCATAACGAGCGGCTTGATTATTGCTAGCATTTTCAGGGAATGTGCTCTTGGACACCAGCTTGTCTGCTTGATCATACAGATTGTGATTGAAGTAATTGCGTAAAATCAAATTAAGCAGTGTCGCCTATCAACTGTGTCAGAGTATGTCTCTCTTTCTCTCTTCCCTTCAATCTAGTATATCCGCATTTCTACCTGTGTTTCATCATCTCGTCGCAAAGTTGCTGTCCGGTGAGCGGCCAATTGCATACTGCCATACAAAGGGTTAATTTTGTCAGATCATGGATTGCTTTCGTAGACCCACGTTCGAATGTCTTGCAGACGGTTGTTTAGTTCGTAGAAACGTGCATGATAGAAATAGATGCGAGCGGCCAATTGATCCATGGTTCTGCGGTTGAGTGACGATAGTTTATCTACAACTGCATTTGCTAGCTCTATTCCCTGTGTATGTACGCACACTTTCGTTAGAGGGCTAAAGCCAGTGCATAAAGCCAAATACCTTATCTAACTGTTGGCTATCCAGTAAATAGATGATTACAAGTAAATGAATATACATGTCGACTTCTGGAAGAACAGGTCCAGATTCCTGGTCGATATCCATTTTTTGGGTTTCCTACAAACAAGCATTCTGTCAGACTTCATATTATGTTGAACTCATCCCGCTTACTTGTCCCAAAAACTTCAGCAGAGCTTGCTTCGACGACTCATCTTCTAGCAAATGGGAGACGTCAGTAAAAAAAAAGCGAGAAAGGAATGCATGTTAACTTACTGGAACCATAGTATTCCGAAATCGTTTCGGCCAAGATAGTAGGTGTGACACGGCGTCTGATGTTTGGGAGTGCTCGCAAAACACGCGTTGTAAAACGAGATTCAAGCGTTTCTACAGCACGTTCCAGTAAAGTAAAACTACGCTTCAATTCTGGGATAGGGGCATTAGTCATTGACTGAATGAACGTCGTGCTTAAATACCGGTGACAACAGAAGCAGCGTTTTCTTTCTCAAGTCGAAGCTGCCTTGTTTCCTCATCCTCGACAATTTCCATCTCCTCGACTTGATCATTCTTGTCTTGTTTGGGATCGTTTTGCGGCATCTCTTTTTCTTTATTCTATTTCGTGCGAAAGATGTCTACTTGTGCGGAAGGGCCAGCGCGGATAGTGCGTAAGATAAAAACGACGTCACGTACTCATCGCTTGGTACCATTGGCTGATCAAAATTTAATTGCCGCTTTTGCATGCGGGTTGCTGCTGCTTACCCGGAGCCCTGGATACGCCTCCACAAATCTCTCCTACTCGGACCATTAAGATGCTTCTGTAACTGCATTTATTAATCCGCTTATTCAAGCTGCTATTGAAAAGCGCTCTTGAAAAAAGTAGATAACCACTAGCACTAGTTTGGATTTTCTTGATTAGTTTATTTTTTATTTCGATATTTAGCCACTGCCATTACAAGCTCTAGTCAACCTTTTTTCTGCAGATAGGAGTTTTACACAAAGTACTTTATGTTGGGTTATACAGTGTCCATGTATGTGGAAAAAAGCTCTTCGTCATGGATATCTCGCACGGCTACCAATGCTACAATCCGCGTAGGCATACTCATTGGGTCAATGCAGGTCCAATAAATGTTGGGTATATACTGCCGCAGATGATCAGGAAACGTAGCTGGTAAGTCGATCTCTTGGTAGCATACTAAAACACAAGACAATAAAAAATCTTGCTGACTCCGGCGCAAAAAATGATCTCTTTACCGTTCGCTCTGAACGTTTCTGTTGCATCATTAACAATTTGACCAATGGCAAAAGGATTCCTGGGATGAAGATACTGATCCATCGATTCCAGCTCAAAGGCTTATTTTTCTTTTACCTTCGTGAATCGGTCATCCATGTGGCGTCACTGATCTGCAGGGAACCGGGCCAGTTTTCTCGTCGATAGAGAGACATATGAACCCTTCCTGACAACCCTGTGGATTTTCCGTCCACAAATATACCATCATAGCATCTGAGGATGTAGCGATTCGCAATACTGACGAAGAGTAACGGTTCAGAGGGGAAATATACAGTACCTGCATCTTTCGTTTAGGCATCGTTACTGGTATGACACGTATTTACCTGGATATAAACAGACAATTCTGCCTTTTTCGCATTGACCTTTAAGAAATACACCATGACCTAGCCAATCTATGTTAACAGCCAAACCTCGTTGCGCAACCCACTTACCGGCATTAGGAATGCTTGACTGTTTTTTATCCAAGGAAAACCCGACTGCTTGTCTCAATGCTGATGTCTGTTTATGATATTTATGCACGGCATCAAGTAGTGACTCCACTTGACTTGGACCATTCCGAATGACGCTTATAGGCTGCACTGAGGCATGACGGGGTGATGCTCGAACGGTCTTCAGTATGAGTTTCAACGCTTGGAAGGGATAACTTTGTTGGAATTTCAGATTCTGTGTTTAGTAGGCCATTGTACGTACAACCGATGAAAGTAGTTGTTGATCATGTACGTAGAAGGCTTACTTGTCTCAGAAAAAATCGGTACGAGGAGTTTGAAAACAAACAATTTCAGGACTATATCAAACTATAGGCGGAGCGACCCTTTTTCCCACCCATGGCATATATCCCACCAGACAAACGTCCCCAACAAAGACCTCGTCCAACCATACACGAAAGAAATGGTCAATGGTATGATGACTTGGTTGTTGTAGGTTCCTTGGATTCAATAATAGCTTATCTCCGCGTCGTTTACGACAATAACGCAAAGTCAATTGATGATAGGCTCAATGTCATCATGGCAAATACCCCTATGGGAATATTAAGGCGCAAGAGTATATCCGCGTTCCCTTCTTTCTTTAGCACTGGCCATGTGTTCTTTAGAAAGAGTACCATGCAGGTGATCTACTTTTGTGTAACTGTCAGTAGAACCCTCAGACAGCGGTAATCCAGCCGATGTTGTATTTTTCTTTCTGGAGGATCTGCCATTCGTTCATGGAACAATGACGCCATTTCATTAGCTCCGCTGCTAAATGTGGCCGACATTCGGTTTCTTCTCCGTTTGTAACTTTCTTACTCTTTCTTTCGATTTCTACATACTCAACTATACAAATTCGAAGCATTTCTCCACCCTCGACATTAAAACATGGATTCACAGTACGATTATCAAGATAGTTTGAGTGAGGACGACTCACTGGACTGGGATTACGTCGATCGCAAAAGTACATCGACCAGAAAAACACGATCGACAAACACAAAGACCAAAACTTCAACCAAACCATGTATGTTAAATGAATTGCTCTTTGTCCCGACCTGTTTTCTCACTGTCCTCACGTCTTATTTGCTATTGTTTTGTCTAGCAACTGCCCCGGGTAAAAGAAGGAACGCTAAACCGGAAGAAGGTAAATAATCGGGCCGTGATTTTCGTTTTAGGAAACAGGTTGACGTATCCCGATCACTTATTTTGGACAATTCAGATGCGCCTGTAAAGCGACCTGGTCGTCGACCAATGGAGAAATCTCCGGTAGAGGTAAAACAAAGAAACAAGATACAACTGCGCGGTTGTGCCACCCAACGTATGACTCACACAATGGATTGGCTTTAAAGGATTTACCCAAGGATCCAAAACTTAAGCGAAAGGCTCAGAACAGAGCAGCTCAGCGTGCGTTTCGTGAACGGAAGGAGCGATATGTAGCGGAGCTTCAAGAACGTATAAGGCAACTTGAAGAAGAGAAATCCCAAAAGGATAGCGAGTTGGTTCAAGAGAACGAGCGCTTAAAGAAACAATTAAAAACATTACAAGAGGAAAACTATGCATTGAAAGGGACACCATTTACATTCTCGTTTGCTACGCCTGACATTACACCGTCCATCCCGAATCAACTGGCTATAGGTTTACCTTCGCCTGATACCCATGCAACAGAAGAGCTTACTGGTAGTAGTTCCAGTAGCACCAGCGGAAGCGGTAGCGAGCATTCACCGGAAACATATTCACGTGATGATGAGAGCTTAACGAAATTGGGCACGCCAGACGCGCTAGCAACGTTTGGCGCAATTCCCTCAACAAACGAATATACCGACAATGACAGCGGTCTTGATACAACACCGTCGTATTCATCAAATGACTTCTTCTTTGGCAAAGACTCTCTGTTTGCTGATTACCGAGCACCAGCGGACGATCTCTTAATGTATGGAGATAGTTTACCACCTCTTTTCGGCGAAGATTTATTCGGGTTATCGGGAGCAGCACCATTCCATGTGGATGTAGATCCGGTATTGGATGAATTAATCTTCAAGGAGAATGACGTAGTTTCGTGCGAAAAATCGCCTTGTAAGGATATGCTTTTGAAAACACTGAGGGATGCGAAGGGGCGAGGTCGAAGAGCATACGATGTGAAACAGGAGGTCAAACATATCTGTCCGAGCTTTAACCTGGATGATCTATGTGATGAACTCAGAAATAAGGCGTCGTGCAAGGACAGCAATTACATACTTACGGACAAAGATGTTGATTGCTTTATCAAGTGCGTTGAGCGTGCTTAAACTACTTGCACACTTCTATTACTATCATTGTTTTATTGCATGAAAGACCTACCGCATTTGCTACCTTCCTTTTTTTTTGCATGGTTTCCCTCCTTTAGTACTCTTATGTAAATTTTCTTTTCTTTTGGTCATGTTTATAGGGAGTTGCCTTGTCTTTTCCCTTTCTCTCCCCTTATTATGTACACTCGCATACAAAGCACACAAACTCATATTTCATAAAACCTGTTTAACATCACTTATTGACACCAGGCTACAGTCCTATAGTAGAATAGAGCCATTGTATTACCTGGTACATGGAAAACGCTTTTTTGTTATTTAGTTCCTGCAGCCCTTCTTATGCTATATAGAGGTCGCTGGTTCCCATTCGTCGGAGCCTTTCTAATCAATGTCTGAAGTTTCGTTTGTTCAAGGGAAGCCTACATACATCTGCATACATTGTTACCATGCGTAGGCTTCGTTGTGAATGTAGGTCTACCAAAAAGGAATGCACAACAACTAAAGAATCAGTATATTATTACCTCCCGTATCTGGTTTCTACTATTATCATCTCTTTGGGCATTTCCGTATCAATCTTCGTTAAACTCCCATTACAATAGCAGTGATTATACAGTTGCCAAGAAACGAAACATAACAAAGGGAAACGTAGCCTAGACAATACAGGTAGATCTACACCTCATTTAAACATTGCTCTCCTTGGCCAGTTGTACGCCCCTTCGTAGTAGCAAAAGCCCAATAGAAAAAACAAAAACTTTCCGAGGCAATTCTCGGATAAGAATGGTCAAACTAACCGTCGTCCATCTAGCTAAGGGTTATTGGTATTGCAGCATGCGCTTAATCCTTGGTGCCTGATAAGGAAGATTGTCTTTTACAAGGTGAAGAGCAATGTCTAACGGTTGTTTTAGGTATTTCTTGTCAGTTTTTGCATATTTTTCATTCAGAGCTTGTTTAAACAGAAGAATGATTGATCCGAGAATCAAACAGTGTAGTTTTTTGTGCGCATGCCAGCAATCTTCCTCCAAAGATGGGCTTTTCAATGGGATGAAGGGATCAGTGGCATGATTTTCATACAAAAGGAGGGCTTTGGACCAAAATGGCAACCGTGCTCCCTGGTTACTCTGTCCATCCTTTTTCAATATCTTATATACCGTGGTCATGCATAACAAATATTTCTTTTTATTTGTTTTCCAATGTACACGCACCGGAAAGCTTAAAAATCAAGGGGTGGGGAAAAAAAAGGGAGGATAGTGCATTAAAAGGGAAAAAGAGATGTGGGGTCTTACGGAAGGGAGTATTTTTGATTTACTTTAACTAATACTTCAAAAAAGGAGAGAAGCATACACTGTCGTTTTTCTTTTTTGTCTTCTTTGGTAATGGGTTTCAATTACTTTAATAAATCACATGTCGATCAATCTGTGTATATTATCAAGGAGAAAGAGATAGAATAGAAAGTTAATGCTTCTGAATCCATAGAATCCATGCAGCTTTTTTTTACCTTTATGACGATAGGGGGCTCCTGCGTGTTGGGCCTTGAGATCTCCGCGAGTTCTCTACCTGCCTGTGGAAAATAAACTAGAATAAGCGACGAGAAAGAGAGAGAGTAATGCAAGACTTACGCTCCAGGTACCACCTTCGATTAACTGTGTCAGACGCAGTTTTTTGCGAGGCAATTTCAACGTGTCGCGCACCTTTTCGGCCACGAGGTCGAGATAGGCGGTGGTCAACGCACGCCACTCGACCACGACCGGGTCACACATTTCAAACATGGGGGCAATCTCGACCTTGGGCTGGCCAGGTAAAAGTGCGTTCTGGCGATAATTATCGAGGCCTCGCTCGTAATCCTGCTTTTTCAGAGTGATGAATCCGGTATCCATCAATAAACCACCATTTCTGTAGTCCGGTAAAGGCGTCAGCAGATCTGTGCCTTCAATGGTTGCGCCCAACAGTTTCTCCATCGGTTCCACAAGAGAATAGACCAGCCATTGTGAGAGCTTGTGGAAAGCAACGTAGTGATCTGTCGATTGGTCATCGTCCGATTTTTGAATGGCTGGACACGGCCAAACATCGCCTAGACCCTGGCTTCCGCCCTTTCCGGCTTCACCATCAGCAGCCCAGAGTTCACCCATAACCATGACTACGGGCCATAGCGTTTCCAAGGGAATCAATGGTCCTTTCTTGGTCTTGATAGTCGTCGGATGTTCCAAAAGATAATCTGCATGCAGAAACGTGTCAAAATTTGAAAAAATAAAGCAATGGCTTGGCCATGTTTTTGTTCTATTTTACTGTCTTTCCATACATACCCATGAGGTTGCCAGGGCGTGGGATCGATCCACTTCCAAAGTAGTCTGGCCGATCCTGTAACACAGCTCCTAAATGGTGCAACAAAGCCAGTCGGTCTTCTAGACCAACTAGGATATTCGATGCACTCAGCTGGAAACCCTGCTGGAGAGTCTCTATCGATAGGCTACGCAGTGCCTCAGCTGAAAAAAAGATAGGTAAGCCGCGGTCAAAGCCAACTAGCATATATATATTAGTTTATCTGGCAAAACTTACAGTCAACTCGATGAGGATCACTGGGTTGGCTGGAAAACACGCCAGAGGTAAAAAGCTCCAAAACGGCAACAGCTACTCCTTCCGTTCGTTTATAGATCCGGCCCGTTGTTTTTTCGCGATAAGACCAGGTATGACCTGCCTCTACATCAAGCAAGACAGCAACAACGAACAAGTCCAGAACCCGTCTGGTCTGTTCAAGTGCATTTTGGCCGAGACTAGCCCAGGCATTGATCAAGGTTTGGATTCTTGGACGACCGCCTACATCGAAATGGCGCCAACGTCCATGGGCAGGGATACGTGATGGATCAGCAAAGTCTCGTTTAATCAGTGACACAACGATTTGAACAACGTCTTGCAGCTTGCCGTGATCGACGTCAAAATGCTGAAGTTTATTTTTTGCTGCGATTTCTTGAACCTTGAAACATCGTTCTCGTACTGCACGAAGACTCAGTAGATATTCATCCACAGGAGCAGGAACCATAATTAGTAGAGTGTAACTTTTGTTTTGTTATATTAAGATAATGGGGAAAGAAAAATATAATATAGAAAACTATAAAAGAAAACGAGCGGGAAGGAAGGAAACACGGAATCAATGTGGAAGAAAAGAAGGAAGGAAACCAGACAGGAAAATGTCCAGAGCCTCTATTTAATACGATAGAGGGAAAAAGGTAAGGTTTAGGGTGGTAATCAGCCCCTTATCATCATGGTTGATCGGATATAAGTTTTTCTTTTATTATCATCTCTCTGAGAGTGAGAGAGTGAGAGGGCGCCATTCGAAATTTGCAGTCGCTCCTCTTTCGCTCCTAGTGCAAGCAGAGAGAGATATACAGAGAGGAAGGAGAAAGAAAGGAGAATCGGAAAACAGACCGCAAATGGTAAACCAAAAAAAAAGCACACAGACATACACGCATTGAATCCTACCCCTCGGTTATCCTAGCTGAAAACGCCCAATCTAAAGGGTCCATGAGACTAATTTTATATATCAGTCAAAGAAACCCATTTTTACCGTTTTAGTGTTGATAAAGAGAGCTTCCCATTGTGAATGACAACGGTTTCCTAAACGACATAGTCTAGAATCAATAACTATGGCGTCTTGTGATCTCCTCACTATGCGTTACAACCAATGAAACCATGACACTCGGGGTCAGAATGATTTGCCGGTTTTAAATACCGACTCAGTTACCCCACGGTCTCTTTCCCACTCTCTTTTGTCTTCACAGTTTTTTATCTTATTCCGTCATGTCACTTCCCAGAATTGCTAAGCTCTCTCCGCAGACAACTGCATTACTTGTATGCGATATACAGGAGCGTTTTAAAGGCCTCATTTGGCAATACCCTTCCGTCATTTCGACTGCAAACAAAATGGTAAAGAAAAAGTGAAAGAAGGGCGGATTTATTGAGAGTTATCGGTAGATTAAAGCCAGCAAACTATTGGATATTCCTGTCATTGTTACCGAACAGTATCCAAAAGGTAAAATCAAAGACAGAAAGAAAGTATTGCGGGCAGCTGTGGCATTGACGAACGTGGGAAAGCTTTTGGTCCGACGGTAGCGGAATTGGATATATCTGAAGCATCGATGAGTATCCAGAAGACCAAGTTCAGCATGTACGTGCCTGAAGTAGCTGAGTTGTTGAAAGCACGTAAAACGGAATCTGTCATGTTGGTTGGCATTGAGGTAAAGCTATATAATGAAAATTGAACAGGAAGACCACGATCTGTGTCAACTGACGGCCCCGTTTACAGAGTCACGTCTGTGTTCTTCAAACAGCTCTCGAATTGCTTGAAAACAATATTGATGTTCATGTTGTTGCTGATGGTGTCTCTTCGCAAAACTGGACAGAAATCGATATTGCTTTGGGGGTGAGTAATGGCGAAATCTTATTCTTTCTAAATGTCCTTCATTTGGTATTTCCTTAGCGCATGAAAGCCGCTGGAGCCACTATCACGACATCTGAATCCGCTTTGTTCCAATTGGTCAAGGATGCTAAGCATGAGAAGTTTAAGGGTATTAGCGGCATTGTTAAAGAATATATGGAAGCAACCAAGGTCAACAAGTTACTGCAGAAAGGTACGAATGCCAACTTGTAAAGCGTCAGGACTAGTGGAGGATCTTCCGATCAATGCTCTGTTACACCTCATGGGATTAGCTGTTATAAAAATAAACAACTAACGGTCGATCGATTGGGCTCCTGTTTAATCAGCATAGCAATTTCTTTGAATGAAAGAGAGGGCAACTAGATTTTTACACAGGGTTTAAAAGTTCAGATGACGGTAAACGAAGAAATCTATGCGTGTCTGTGGCATATCTTGCCTTGCGTACATTATGCATCGTTCCTTGTGTTTAAACCATGTCTGCATCATCCATCAAGTGTCCAACAGTCTGATCATGTGCTTCTTTACGATCCTACCATTCGGTTGATGCGAGAACCTACAACCGAATCTGTCGATAAAAAGTGTTAACATGGGACCTCCAGTTATGTTATTATGCAATTATGCGTCTTCTATACTACTGCCAAGCTCAAGGCCCTGCAGTCGTTACTTATTGTTACCCCAACCAGTAATAATAATGAGTGCAAACAAAGGAAATAAGCTAATCGCCAACTACTTTATCCGGCTAATCCTAGTCAAATCTGCATTCATTGGTATGGAATGGTGTACGATCATTTGTAGTTGCGAATCAACTATGTCTCAATTGTACTATATAGCACCCTTCCCCAAGCCGCGATTGATGGTGGTCATAAGTCCAAAGCCTCCCTATCCATGTTGATATCCCAACTCATTGGTGTGTACAGAAAAATAGCAAATTGAAAAACTCGGGCGAGATGGGCAATGTGAAGACGTCGCTCTCTTCTATGGAACATCAACCATTTGAAAGCCATCCACTGAAATATATACTGTTGTAAGGATGTGACAAAGGGAAAGTGGTGCATGAACATTTAGTAGTAATATATATCTTCTTTTTACTCCAGGTTTACTCGGTTTTTTTTTGTTCCATTCGATAAGCAGCAACGGTCGTGACCTTTTCATGATCCACTGCTGGTATGACTCTATCCATTATTTACAGTGTTTTTGAATTCGCTAACTTTCGCACTTTATGCTGTTTTGGCACTGCGGATAATCTCGGCTACGGAGAAATGCTTGTGTTTGCTCAATGGTCGACAGGCTTCAATACGAACAATATCTCCTAATCCACAAGCCTGCTTTTCGTCATGGGCGAGGTAATTCTTGTGCGATCGGATAGTCTTTATATGTCAAGAGAGAAAACAATGCAGATTAATCAGTGCCAGGTTGATTTTAGTATGTTTTGTTCATCCCATCTTTTCCATGCAAAAAGAAGGGATGTTTTTCTCTGTATTTACCTTCAGAACCACTGGATGTAACTTTGACCTTGTCACTTTCACCTTCACCGTCTTTTGCATGGCATTGCTGACGACCATACCCACAAAGTTTTGACGCATGGTGATCTATATCGTCGCGGAAGACCAAACTTGGCGTTGTTTACCAAACAATGGTTGGAGGGACTGCCCTCGTCCTGAACGACATCGGGTTTTGAAAAGGAGTTTTCAAACTTGGAATTCAGACGACTCTTATAATCCTTTTTCAGCCATCTCTCCGTATTAACCAGCATATTATTGTCACACACCATGACTATGTTGTTTCGATTTTGATGGATGTGCCATACATGCGCCATTGTCATGGATAGAAGGGTTAATACGTTAGATGAAGAAGATATTCGCATCTGTTAGAACGATGCATAAGCTAGTCAATGATAAGGAATACTTGAGTGATAATATCCATTTTTTGTCCCATTCCATATCTCTGTTTCGTAAGGCTGCATTCTTCCGCTATAAACTGTCAATCCCTGAAACTTGCATGTTTGTATTAGAAGTATCTTGCAGATGACCCTTCAATAAAAGCTACAAGTACATGCGTGTGGATAGGTGCTTGACAGATAGTCTTTTCCATACAAGCCATCCAGGTTTGGATTGATGTTGTATCTGTCTGTGCTTCCCTCTTTTCACCTGCCATCTTACACTGTATGATCGATTTCACTTCTATTGAATATTAAGCGAGCAAATACCTTTGTTGTCATTATCTGTTGCTGAAGAGTGTAGTCCAAACTATCCCAGGATGGTGTTGAGTAAGACTTCATGACAATATTTCAATACGTTCCTCTATAAACGCGTGTGAAAATTGTTGTCGCTTTGTTTCCTTCTTTGGACTTCTTTTCTTTTTACCAGGACTTGTCCCCCCTGTTGGTAAGTATACGCGTTTTGCAATTGCACTTTCTGACCTAGACTAATTTTATGTTGGACAATGTTCTCATGGTTGATGCGGTCGACGTGCCTTCGCCCTCATGGCCCTCGCGCTCCCACTTTTTTTCCGTTTTCTTCCTCTATCGCCCTAGGATGAGCACCAGCGCCTCCTCGCGGAGTGCGTATGCCATGGATTTCTATATGGTGCCTGTAAGTATTTTGTGTTTTATTGAATGAACAATTACGTACTGTCAACACCCTTATTCCATCTGTAGCTTCTGGCGGCTTTTTCTTTTTTTAACAAGTTTTTGCTTGTTTTTTAAACAATCTCAATACCATTGGCCAGTCTGGATTGGATACGCCGCGGTCTCCAACCCATACGTTGGGATTACCCTTCGGGCGTAAGTAAGAAGATATCATATCATTCCCATTTACTAACCCTGAATGTATTTTTTATGCTACTCGAATGAATTTTGTGCACACTAGAGGATCAAGTTCATGTAAGTAAAAATGTAGTTCCCACATAACGTATATACCAAGGACGCATGTCTACTATACTTTTACAGCAAATTTGACTCTTCTGGTCATAAAATCTATTTCAGAGTCCCGCGAAATATAAAATTCAATAAACATTAATTGGCTACTATTTACAGCCCCATCCATAGCAGAGTAACAGAAAACGGGATGTCGAGAAATGAGGGAGAAGAAAGACATGAATTGTATAGTTCAATTCGGAAGAAAAAGATGTTAAAGAGAGTACAAGTAGCATGGAAATCTATGTGTGGGGTACTTTGTCCTACCTCATTTCCGATGGGTAAAAAGAACAAGCAAATGGTGTCTTTAGAGCATGTATATCATTATCGTCATCCATTGTATGATCTTTTTAGTGGAAAATACATCAACTTTTTGGTTTCCCTATGTCAACCCTTAATGGAATCGCTCGTCTCTTTGCGCACATAAACTGTTCAGGTAACCTTCAGCGGGGTTCCAGAACAACAGAAAACAACAGTCTTTCCACTTTTGTTTTTTCTTCTCGTGCCTTCAATTTCCCCATGCGATCCTCACAACTTCTGTTCTCAAAAGCCCCTCCAGTTCCTCGATTCTTCAAGGATGAACCTCTCACATTAAACCATGTAAACACCGGCTGCCCGATTATTGCTGTTCAGCTAAGTTCAGCTTCCTGGTAGTTCCTTATGCGAAGACAAGCAATCTCTCTTTACCGTCAGATCTTACGTTGCACCAAAGGTAAACCGGACAAATGACCATGATAAGAAGACAAATTAAAGGGAGAAAACATTCCTAGGTATGGCTAAAGACGACGCACGAGAGCTAAGGCAATGGGCCAGAGCAGACTTTGAACGGTACCGCAACGAAACGGATCTGGTAAACGGAAGAAGCTACCCTAACGCGCATTAAATTCTGACCGTATCGTAGGACAAGATCAAATCGTTGCTCTCATCCGGAAAACACCAGATGCATTCATTACAAAATTCCGTTACTTTGGCACATACGAATCAACATTGATTCTGTATGCCCATCCTTTTCCTTTCCTTTAATCTTATGATTTTCTTCACAATAACATTCCTTATGATATCACAATCTTCCATCCCGTTTGTACTACAGATGTCTTGGGATCCTTAATGATGGTCTCAAAGGTGTTCGCGTCATGTTCAAAGAGAGCCTCTCGTTCTTCTCCATCTTGGAGGATAACAACCTTGCGAGGTTGATGCGCACCGAGCAGACGAATTCTTTCCACCCTGACTGCCTTCATCGTTTCCGCAAAAGCTTTGGCTTTCTCACTGATGTGGTTTTCGTGGAGATTCTCGCTCGTCAATATACCATTCTTGAATGTAAACAGTGTATGGGCATATGCACCGGATTCATAATCATAAGTTTCACCATCATCAAGATACAACGTGCCTTGCGCATCTCCCTTCATAAAATGAACTATTATTATGGATAACTGCAATGACGACCGGACTTACATTATGATCCAGTGCAACGACAAGTGTGAAAGGATCGAATTTCATTGCCGATGAGCTACGGCGAACACGTTCCCTACGGGGGATAATATGGCCACCACGATAGTAGGCAGGGATCTTCTCTAATGGAGCATCGACAGATTGACGACCTGTTGGCTGCACAGCTTTGTGCGTATGCATATCATACCATGGCTACAGAGTGATAAAGTGATGAGTGAGAAAGGCTAAATATAACAGTGGTTTTCGTTGTGGTTACCTGGCTGCCAGCGAAATAAACATCAGCAGTAACAGCACCCTCCGTTGTTACTGGTTTGACCATGATGCCGCCGCCCAGCATGAACTGATCTTCGGTAGCAAAGAGGCTTTCGTCTTCAGGGAATTCCATAAACATTGGACGCATCATAGGTGTTCCATTCTTGTATGCATCGTAGAATAAGGTATACCAGTAGGGTAGCAAGGCATAGCGTTCACGGAGAGCAGCGCGTGTCATGGATCGATAAGGCTCTTCGGACAAGTATGGTTCACGGCGTTTAGTATCAATGTGGGCGTGGCCACGGAAAAAGGGTTGGAAAACGCCAGTTTGATACCAACGAACAAGCAATTCAGGAGACGGGTTGCCGAAGAATCCAGGAATGTCAGCACCAGCAAAAGGAACACCACCAATACTGTTAGTCAAAACCATGGGATTCGAGTAATAGAGAGCATCCCAAGAAGCCATGTTATCACCAGTCCATACAGGTCCGTAACGCTGCACGCCAGCGTAGAAACCACGAGTAAGGACAAACGGACGTTTTTGAACGGCTGTTCGTTCCTTAACACCGTCTGATGTGCTGCCATGCTGTAATACACATCAATAACTTCTTATAGTACGCATTCCGGCATCTTACCGATAGCAAACTATACAAGTTGTGGAGTACTCGATGTTCCCAGTTACCATGGTGTATCATTTCCTTCTGCATCGTGATTTCAGGTCCATTGAACACTGATGGTTCATTCATATCGTTCCAGATATACACATTCTCTCGTGTGCCAGAGAATTTATCAAAGGAGAACTGTTTCTTCCACCATGCACGTGCTTCCGGGTTATGGAAATCCACCCACGATGATTGACCGGGCCAGCACCATGCTTCATAATCAGCGCCGCCTGGTTGCTTCACAAAGAGGTTTTGGTCTTTGGCTTCTTGGCACACGCGGTAGTTGTCAACGCGTTTAATGTGAGGATCGATAATAACGACAAGCTGTAATGTTTCTGCAATTCAACATAACGAGCACATTTTCAACGAGCTTTCCATTTACCTGACGGCCTTTGTGCTCCAGTTGCTTCTCCATTTCAATTGGCTCGGGGAACTTTGGTTGATCCCATGTAAAGTATTTCTTCTCATCCGTATATTCGATATCCAACCAAATCACATCGTAGGGCATATCGTAGGTATCGAATTGATTGTCTACCTCCAAGACATCGCGTTCATTGATATAGTTCCATCGGCACTGATGGTAGCCAATAGCAAACATTTGGGGCAACGCAGGGGGCCCAGTGAGCTTGTGATACTGTCTCAAGACGTCCTTCGTTGACGGACCGAGGAAAACAAACAAATCCAGAACACCTGCTTCTGAAATCCAATGCGTCTTTGTGGACAGCTTGTCAGAGGACTCTTTTCCAAAGTTCCAGAGCTTCTTCGAAACATTCTGCTATCCGATCATCAGGCTAACTTCAATAACAATTTCGTCTACCAAACCTTTTGCTCTTCCTTTGACTTTACAATGTCGATCCAAGTTTCGGAGGGATTCATCCAAAAGATACCTGCAGACATGTCTTTTCGGTGGGCGACCATGAAAGGAACAGCCCCGTATAGCGATGTTGGACTATCCAGAGCATACTCAAACACATCCGTGTTATAAAGTCGATAAGGTTCGTCATAGGCATTCTCGCCACCCCTGTACGCCCACGCATCGTTAGACCAGCTGATTACGTTCTACAAGGTGATCGACTGACCTGGTTTCTTTCAATGACAAACTAGACGCGTGTTCCTGATAAATTAAAATCAACCATATCATGTTAATGCACTCTGATGCGCATTTTCAACACCAGCGTACCGGTATACCATACACATGGGAAAAGCCATGGAATGAAACGTCAAGCGCAATTGATTCTGGACCTAAATTTATGAGTTAGAACAAAAACTATTATATATAAAAGAGTTCGTCCTCACCATTTGGTTTTGGGTCTGTCCAGGATTTGAAGGTTTCCTCCCATAAGCCTTCTTCTGATGGTGCCTGGACCTCTTCAACAGTACCATCTTCCTTTGTTTGTTGGATAAGCTTGGGTTTATGTGATTCTTTGGTGCGTAAATGTTCGAAATGGAAGAAGCCACGGTCATTGAGAGAAATCACCGGCTCATCATCAACCAGAAACTTGATCCGTAGAGGTTCAGGGATAATAACAATCTTTCGCGTTCCCTGTTTATCCAATGTGATGGTGATTTCACCATCCTTGTCCGTTTTGAAACTATGTGGCTCGGATAAAATAGGTTGACCATGTAAGGTGTACTGGACGTGCTCCTCATAGCGAGGTTTGATGGGGTTTTTTTCGTTGATACGGACGCGAGCCGTGTTATCTTGCAGAACGTGAAGGTCCAGCGTTAGGATAACGTTGGTCTCGGTATTTCTCACATCGGCTAGCAGTTTGCTGCCGTCTGTTTGAATGGAATCTTTAATTAAAACGTAAGGTGATTGGTAAGTGGGGTTCGCTATCACTTCATCTGCATAAGCTCGGTTGCGACGACAAAAAGCAGATTGTGAACATGTTTTGAAATCTTCCTTCTTCATGGCAGAAACAAATACTGTTGCGAACAGTAATAAGGCTCCTATCAGAGCCAACCTTGTCCGGTGACCTGGATGCCACAACATGTTTGTAGTATGAGGACGTTTCCGTAGGGTGAACGAAAAAACCAGTTGAAGCCGAGCGGCCAATGAGGTCATAAGACGTTTTCCAGTCGTCTGTCTTCTAAATACATAATCCGCACCAATTCTTTCAGTGTATGTGCTGCAAGATAGTATTAATTGAAAGGCAAAATAAGTGAAGGAGATGGACAATAATTAACGGTAGCTTCCATGATACACTTTGCTTTATCCTTTTAGATCTGTTGATGGAAAGAAACAGCAATCATCATGGTCAAACCTTGACCCTCTTCAGGAACAAGAGATGGCTTAAACGAGAGGGAGGAGTGGGACAGTTGTTTATTTCAAGCGCATTCATGCAAATAAACCAACGTTAATGAGTGTCCTTAAAAAAGAAAGCAATGATTATCAGGTACCTTCATAAAAGGAACGAATGACTTTTATCAACAATTCGCTTCATCTTCGTGTTTGGAGTGGTTAAGTTGGACCATTTACTTGCATACACCGTTTCTTACCCAGGAGCAGCAAAGCTATGCGGACTGATGTCTTTTGTACAGTGTCGGCGGTTGATACTTGATAGTCTATCAAAGGGAATACTTTGTCAATTGCACTTTAAAGCTATATGTAGTCTTGATCATGGTAAAGACCCCAAAGAATCAAAAATATGTCTGGACAGCTTATAGGGTACCTGTAAGGCATTCCAATGCAGTGAGGAACTTTACAGGGTTGTCCGTATTCGGATTGCTTTTCGCGCGCTTACTTTTGCAGGAATTAATTGATGAGCATTCCATACGAACCAAAACCCATGGCAAACGCATTGCAGTCGTCCGTGACCAGCGAAACATTAGTAGCATTGCAACCTCTATGTTGTTCATATTCCTTAGCTGATCTTTGATAATGTTACGATATTACTATGGACTAAATTCAGAAAGGTCGGACATCAGTCAAGCTGAACAAGTATCGTATCAGTATCTTTCCTTGTTTTGTTTGGCAATCCAGCGTTTCTGAATCTCAGTTATTTTCAGGTATGGCAAACTCTCTTCTATGTCGGTAGCCAACGTAGGGTACCGTTGTGCTAATGGACTTTGAGGATCCGAAACTAGCCAACTTCGCATAGGGTAACAAGATACACCATGGTGTGTAACTTGAAATCCCTGCTACGAGTATGACTCATTTTGTCATGTCGACTCCGGATTATTCTACAGAATGACACAATCCATCCAGCTGCGCAAATTAAAGGTTCCTCATAAGAAGTCAACTCGTGATATGAACAAATATATTTTTGAAAAGCTTAACCATATAAGCAGGTGGATGTCAATGGTCGGATAAATTCCTCCGTTAAGCGAGGCTGATGTGTTCATTGCCAAGTAAACGGATAATTATCGGTTTGGAGAGAAACTTTCATTCTGCCTTGTTGCCGCTAACCTACGACATCTCCATGGATGGACCAATTCTGATAAAAGATTGTTTGTTTGTTTACCAATGGTAATCTATCCAGACTAAAACGGGTAATTAGAGCATGCTCTCGCTTACGAACAATGATCACTCGTATTGTTTCATTACGATCTAACCTGTAGAAAATAAGTACATAAATCCTTCTTTGTTCTGTCGTGGATTAACTGGATATGTTTGAGGCTAGCAGTAACAGAATAGCAGCCACGACGTGTGAAGTTCATCCACGTCGCGAGCCTCGCACGGGGCAAATGCTCATCCTGATTGGACGAAATTCTTCTATACTACGGCGGAGATTGCATCCATGGAGATGGTCATCACCAAGCTCATCCTTGCAACAAGGGGCGTTGTATAACCGCGTATCAGACTATCGTTTTAAATAGTACTTTCAATAGTTGACCTGTTCTTTTTTAAACTGTTCCAGTTTCTTGCTCTAAAAGTGCTGAAACGACGGCCACGTCATTCTCCACGTTTAAACCTCCGCCAAAGGTTAAAAAAAAAAAGGTCCTCCAACAGAAAGGTTACTTGTTTTCTTCCTTCTTACTCCCCTTCCCTTTTTCAATCTTTGTTCGTTGTATCATGGGGTCGCCAAGCTTCCTCTCATCACCCGTTTTCAATCTTGCATTTGTCATTCTGACAATGCAGTTTGCCAAGAAGATCGACTGGGAGGACCCTAATACCTTGATGATGGCAAGACTGGGTTACTATGGCGCACAGGTAGTGGTAATTCTTATGGCGTACCTCTTGATTGCTTTGATTAAGAAGAAGAATGGTAAGGAAGAGAGCGGGTTTTATTGTATGAGTTTTGGTTGGGGCTCATTGAATCGCTTTCTGGTTCAGATACAACGGCACTTCGCTATGTCGAACAACCTGCACCTAGTTTCTCTGGACCCACTGGTGAGCCTCAGACAGTGGTGACGACGAACATGGATTATGATGTTGCGCAGGTCAAGAAGTTCATCCAATCCACTGCCACTTCTATTGCCATGATCTCCTTGATGCACTGGCAGTTCAAGTTCACTCAGCCTTTGTTGTTGCAAGCTATTTTGCCAGTGAAGAATTTGCTCACCCATAAGGTTGCTTTGATTCATTTGTGGGGAGATGCACCTGAAGGTGACCTCAAGAGACCCTTCAAGGCCGAAAATCCCTTCGGTGCTCTATTTGGTGGCTCTGGTGATAACAACACGAACGCACCCGCTGCTGATGCCGATGCCAACCACGCTAAGAAGGATTAGAGATAGAAGATAATGAAAGAAAAAGACAATGCGAGGGAATATAGGGGACAAGCGAATGGTTGAGATGGAGAAACGCTGGAGCATGGTCCTCGAGCTTTCTAGTCATGTTTTTTTTCCTTTCAAATGTAACATACTAAATCTATACTTTTTTTATTGTTTACTATACTGAAAGTCTGGATCACACGGTTGTTAATAGCATGCCAAATATAACCGTGCACACTAATTTAGTTTAAGCCATTGCCATTGTGAAAGGAGGGTACACTGAAGTTTGCCAATTTTGGGATGAGCTTTGGTATGTCCTATAACGACGGCACCACTTTCGGCCCGCAAAATAGAAACAGAGAGATTTCATGTTATAAGAAAGGGTAGTTTATTACTCCTGTTTTTTCATTGGTCGATCATGCATGGTAGACGGCGCCACACCAAAATCCTCTGGCAATGAGATTCCAGACTCTATACAGATAGCCTTAATAGCTGCAAAATGGTGTATCTAACCAACTATTGTCAGTCTTCGGAAACAGAAGAAGAATTTATAGATTCGCAACTTACCGCATGGATACAGCAATACCATAATTCACGGCCGAAAGAAGAGGTATAATGGTATTTTGTTGGATCCGCTGCATCAATGGAGGCTGCCAAGGTGAGAGGAGCATCCAATGTCAACTGTTCATTATCGATGATCTTTTGCATATCTTTCAGAATTGCAATTGCTTTTTGCCGGTCCGTCTCCATCGGGTTCTAGTTTAAAATAAGGGCGGATTCAATATTCAAGAGCATAACTAGACAAATAGGAAATTTGACTTTTACATGACGGTCCCGTTTGTCAAAGTCTACGGTCCATTCTGATGCACTGGTCACTTGTTCTGGAGTGTTTAGGTACAATAGACGAAAGTGATCATACAAATGTCTGTGTTTCTATTGTGTGAGAAGCAAGAAGTGGTAGTGAGACTGATCAAACCTCACGTGTTTACCGATGGTACTACCAGGATAAACAGTAGAGTACCGTATGTACACGTCGTCGTTGACGAGATGGACAAGATCGATCGCTTGTTGCAATGTGTGATTTGCTACTTTCTTAATACCCATTTCGTTTGTATAGGGTGGAGGGAGGGGGGATTGCAAAACCAAAACTAGGGTAACAGAAAAGAGGCAAAGAGCGCCCAGTGCATGATTTTTGTTGTGACGGTGGCAAGGTGAGCACTTGATCCTGTCAGATGCCCTTCCTCTCTATTCTCTTTTCTCTCTTCATCACCTTGCTTTCCTTTTTGTTTACTTATTCACGTTCATTGTTTCAATGTTGAATATTGGTATTTCATCGTTTGCACGGAACGAATTAGATAGAATGGCATAGGAAAACATAGTAATAAATGCTCCGACACTACCTAGACAATCTTATGGCTATCAAATTTTCTAGATCCTCTTACATCAATGGATTTGAATAGGCAGTAGTAAGATGCACAATTCAGAAGCTTCTGGTATGCATTAAAAACGGGTAAAATGATAAAAGAAAGGGGTGACTAAGCTATTTGATTATGATTTTTGGGTTTGGATGACACGTTTGATTAGTGAATCCCGACTGGGAAAATCTGGCTAATGAGGGGAAAACATCATAAGTAAACGCTTACTAAACATCTCCCGTCTCAATTTTAGACCGATGATGTTGGGCGGAAAAGCCCTTTTGGGGAAGCTGGAATTCAAAACCCAAAGATCAATCGGATAAGGACATGAAATTGAAAATCCATTGGCTGTCATTTTCAAATCTACATCAAAAGGAAAACCTTTGTTTCCGACTGTCCATCAGAACAAAAAGAAATACAACAAGGTAGAATCATAGAAAGAAGAACAAGATAAACAAAAGCAAACAGAAAGAAAGCCAAAAGAGGAAGCAAAAGCTGTGAAAACACGCGTAATTTTCAAGCGGCTAAACAGTGGCAAAACATCCATACGCAACCCGATGATTATCCAACCAAATCAACTAGCTTACATCATCTCTTTCGCCGTCCCTTCCCCACGCCTTTTTATTTTATTTCCCAAGTCAGTCGTCTTTACTGCTTTCTTTATTCTTCTCTCACTTTTTTCCTTTATTCACTCAACATGTCTCAAGCTGTGTAAGTTCCTCCCTATCCCGCCCTACACCCTATGCATATCATCATTAAACGCGTCTTTATCACTTTTACAGCGCTGATATCGGTCTTATTGGTTTGGCTGTCATGGTAAGCTATCGGCTTTCTCGGGAGCCGCTATCTAAAACAATCACGCATTAACACCGTACACTAGGGCCAAAACCTTATCCTCAACATGAACGATAACGGTTTCGTCGTCTGTGCCTACAACCGCACCACTTCCAAAGTCGACCAGTTTTTGGAGAACGAGGCCAAGGGTAAGCTGAGCATAAATCAGTAAGAAAAGACCGAGCTCCCGCGGGATAGGTGTTCGGTGATGTTCTATTTGATTTGATAGCAACTGACTCTCTCTCTCTCTGATTTATCGTCAAGGTACCAACATTGTCGGTGCTCATTCCATCGAGGAGCTTTGTGCCAAGTTGAAGCGTCCCAGAAAGGTGATGTTGTTGGTCAAGGCCGGCTCTGCTGTCGATGCCTTCATTGACCAGCTCCTGCCCCACTTGGAGAAGGGTGATATCATCATTGACGGTGGTAACTCCCACTTCCCCGACTCTATCCGTCGTACCAAGGAACTTGAAGAAAAGGGTATCTTGTTTGTCGGTTCTGGTGTTTCCGGCGGTGAGGAAGGTGCTCGCTACGGTCCCTCCCTCATGCCCGGTGGTAACAACGCTGCCTGGGAGCACATCAAGCCTATCTTCCAGGCTATCGCCGCCAAGGCTCCCGATGGTGCTCCCTGCTGTGACTGGGTTGGTGAGACTGGCGCTGGTCACTACGTCAAGATGGTCCACAACGGCATTGGTAAGCAATCTATTGGTTATTTCCCGGAAGGAACAAAAAGGGAATGGTGGTATTAATCAAGCCAATCACATTTTATGATTTTTGTAGAATATGGTGACATGCAGTTGATTTGTGAAGTGTATCAGATCATGAAGGAGGGTCTCGGACTCACCGCTGACGAGATGGCAGCTCAATTTGAGGAATGGAACAAGGGTGAGTTGGACTCGTACTTGATCGAGATCACCCGTGATATTCTCAAGTTCAAGGATACCGACGGTACTCCCATTGTCGAGAAGATCAGAGACACCGCTGGTCAGAAAGGTACTGGCAAGTGGACCGGTATTGATTCCCTTGACCGTGGTATTCCCGTTACTTTGATCGGTGAGGCCGTGTATGCTCGCTGCCTTTCCTCCCTCAAGGAAGAACGTACCCGTGCCTCTAAGATTCTTGCTGGCCCCACCGATGCCAAGTTCACTGGTGACAAGAAGGAATTCATTGCCCAGCTCGGCCAGGCTTTGTATGCCGCCAAGATTGTGTCCTATGCTCAAGGTTTCATGTTGATGCGCCAGGCTGCCAAGGACTACGACTGGCACTTGAACAATGCCGGTATTGCTTTGATGTGGCGTGGAGGATGTATCATCCGTTCTGCTTTCTTGGGCAAGATCAAGGATGCCTACACCAACAAGCCCGATCTTGAGAACTTGTTGTTCGATCCCTTCTTCCGTGATGCCACTGCCAAGGCCCAAACTGCATGGAGAAATGTCGTTGCTCAGGCTGTTCTTTTGGGTATCCCCACCCCTGCCCTTTCTACCGCCTTGAACTTCTACGATGGTTACCGCAAGGAGAAGCTTCCCGCTAACCTTCTTCAGGCACAACGCGACTACTTCGGTGCCCACACCTACGAACTCTTGGATGCACCCGGCCAGTGGGTCCACACCAACTGGACTGGTCGTGGTGGTAATGTCTCGGCCTCCACCTACCAAGCTTAAATCCACTTTCTCTCCTTCCCCTTTTTTCTTACTTCACTCCATCCTCCCACGACACCTCTTTATATAAGAAGATGAAGGAAAAAAAGAACGTAAAACACGCTTATTATGCACCACTTCTTGCATTTTATTGACTTTGTTACCAAATTGGAACGACCAAACAGTTGTTGTATTAAAATCAATGTACACTTTCCCAGAAAAAATCGACTCTGTCCTTGTTGAAAAATCAATGCTTGCCTGATGCAATTTAAGAATGCCAGCGTTTTTGTATCAGTGCTTTTCTCTGATTAAAAGTGGATTAGGATTTTTTTTCTCGAGTTTCCAACGAGTGCTTAATTTCTGTATGAAAATGCAAAAAGGAAGTAACTGTAGATGTGCATGGGTAGAATTGAGCCTATGGACTACAACGTGGATGAAAAGCAGCATACTGTAGAAACAGTAAGTCCTTATGCATAGTACTTGTCTAAGGCAAATATCCTGGATAAACTTTATGAAAACATGTCGTACACCTATTTTCAATGAGTAGCATAAGAAATGGGTTGTTTGTTGTCCCTGATAAAATGGTTTATGTGCAGACACCTTTTTATCTGCACGCCAAAAATTTCTGTTACACGCCAGAAAAAAAAACGGAAAAATCGGGTATTGCACCTTTTTTTTCTTCCCTTGTTCACGAATGCTGCTACGTACCCTCGTCTTGGTGTTCGGCGTGGTGACTCTGGCAAAGTAAATATGCCAGAAAATTAGTCTGCCGTTTTCCGTATATATAACAAATATATCTGCATCCCAGTGTTAGTCAGGCCGAACGTCGTTCTGTCGAGATGACTGGCGACATGCTCAGCGCCGTTCGTTCCGACCAGCCATGGTTTATCAAGTTTTATGCTCCATGGTGTGGTCATTGTCAACGCCTTCAACCGATCTGGGAGCAGCTTGCCGAGACAGTGAGCGATACCGTGGCTATAGGCGAAGTGAACTGTGAAATCAGCCGAGGTAAACAGGGCATCGAAGATAAAAAAAAAAGGATGGAAAAGTAACTGACCGTATATATAAAATTCTGGTCTTTTTTTTTTCTTTGGGCTATTAGCCGTATGCACGGACTACAACGTCTCGGGTTTGCCAACACTTCGATTGTAATCAAGTCAATAATGCAATTTTTTTTTACTTGTCTGTTTGCTCACCCTCTCTTCATGAATAGTATGGCCCATGGATCCTCGTTTGACTATACGGGTGAACGATCCTTAGACGATTTGTTGAGATATGTTCAGAAAATGACGAGGTTTGTTCATTAAGGGAAAAAAAAAGGAATAGATTTATGGATTGCCACTTAAACTCCCCTCTCTCATTAGGCCAGTAGTAGGAACAGTAACCTATGACACTCTGGCCCAATTGACAAAGGAAAACCAAGTGAATCTGATCCATGTTTATGATGAAGACTCAAGTAGCTTGGTAGATATTGGAAACCAAAAAAAAAAAAAAAAAAAAAAAAAAAAAAGAAGATGGAAACGAGTCTAATACACCGTACCTTCTGTTAACAGGACGTGCTTAAAGAAGCTGCACCTCGATTTTTAGACCGCGTTCCTTTCTGGGTTACGAACGATCCAGAGGCAATTGCTCGAATTGGACTAGGAACCTTTGTTATGAAGGATGATCGATTCCTTCCTTATATTGGAGAGACATGGTCTTCCGAGCATTTGGCGGGCTGGGTTCAGAAGGAAAGCTTTCCCTTAGTGAGCAGAGTCGAGCGGCAAAACTCTGCCAAGTTATTGCGAGCGGATCGTCTGGTGGTCTTGGGAATTTTCAAGGATGAGTCCAGTCATCAGCCATTTCGCAAAACTGCCGAGTTTTGGCGAGATCATTCCAATGTCACAGCCTTGTTTGCTGAAATAGATGGTGTGGCCTACAATAACTATATCTATCGTACCTACGGGATCACGCAATCTCAGATGCCTGCCGTAGTGATATTGGACCCAGCGGTAAAGAAAAGCAAGGAAGAAGATAAGCTATGTCTTCTTTCTAACCCTTTGCTACGTATTTTCATAGAACAATCTCTACTTTGATCGTGACGCAGAAGGCAATCGATTCAGTTTAGAGCAAGCAGAGGTCATTGTACAAGCCCTAGAAGATTCCATGACTGGCCGTCTCGAAGGAGCTTCCACCTTACCTATAGGAAAAAACCAAGCGATGCAACCGTTTGTTCTGTTTTTGCAAAAGCATTGGACTCCAGTGTTTATTGGGTTTACAGTAATTGTCAGTATCATGATCTGGTTACTCAGGAGTACGAGAGAAGATGGTCAACCAGCGCCATCTCCAGCTACACCAGCCACCGTTACATCGAAAAAGGAAGATTAGATAAAGATATATATTTTTGCAAAGTATATATGATAAAGAAAGGGAAAGAAAACCAAAAAAAGAAAGAAAAGAGATCCCCAGGATAACGCGACTAAGTAAGCCAAAAGAGAAAAAAAATAGAAAGGCAAAAGCAAACCAGAAAAGGAAAAGCAAAGCTCCGAAAACAGCAAAAGAGTATATATATGTATATATAGGTGAGTGTATATATAGCAGCTAGGCTTCCATCGCCATTTGTGTGGATGATTCCTTTGGTGTATCCGTTGTATCCGACAAGGGTGGAGAGGGCGTGGATCGGCGTTCGTTAGCCAAGGCATGGTTAGCTGGGGAGGTGGAGGGATAGTTGCGTAGAGATGACACCGGATTTGCAGAGGATGAGGGAGGTGGAGAACGGATACGACCGACGCTGGTATCAATGGGAGGCAAGATGGGTTTGGCGGATCTTGGTGAAGGAGACGAAGACGGCTCTTCTGGCTGCTGTGATGGCGGCTTGGGTAGACTGCGAGCTCGCTTGTTCTTTTCCATCTGTGTTTCGGGCGGTGGCGGTCGGAAAGAGGGTGGAGTGGTTGTCAAAGGAGAACCTCGTTTGAGCTTGGCCTTCAATGCCTCCATGACTTTGTTGTGGGATAATCGGTCTTGTTCATCACTTAACGAGCCTCGACCACGCTTACGACTTTCTATCGTGGGAGAGAGAGGTGTGGACGACTGTGGAGCCGGTGGCTGAAGGCGGTGAGGATGCTGGGATCTTGAGACCGACCGATAGGGTTGCGATGGTTGGGGTTGCTGCTGTTCCGGAGGACACAGCGGATGGGCAGAATGGGGATAAGCAACAGGAGATGCTGGTGGTTGATGATGGTGGTGAGCGGCGGGATAAGCCTCCACGTAAGCCGACGATGGTCCGTGATGGTGAGGATAATACGGATCAGAGCCTGTGATTCGTGCAAGGACTTGCTGTTGAACGGGTGCCAATCCATAATGGCCGGCATAACTCGGCTTATTATGGTTATTATGACTTTCTTGAGGGTAGCGCGCCTTGGCTTGTTCTCGCATCAGTTCTAGATCCATTTGTTTTAGATAGATGCGCGCTTGTTCTGCCTTCAAGGTATCTCCAGCAGCTTGTTTCTAACGAGTCAAACATTTTTCCACTTTCAGTAATATTGCGGGAAGCGGGTATAGACATTGATGGGATTCTTCCTTTTTTTTCTTTGTTTTTTTCACAATACCTTATCTTCTTCGGCCTTGGCCAGCAAGACATGTTTTAATAAGTCGGGATTGTCTTTGTATGTCTCTAGGATTTCTTTAATTGAAATGTCTTGTTTGTTTGGAGGGGGAGAGGGGATCGGCCAGGTAAATGCAGAGGGCTGAGACTGTGTCAATGGCGATCGTTGCCGTGGTGAGTTGCTAGAGTTTGTCATGTGGAAGAAGGCTTGGAAACAAAGAAGAAGAAGAAAGAAAGAAAGAAAGAAAGAAAGGGAGAAAGGGGGAGAGAAGAACTATATGTTGTCTGTGTGTTCCTCTGAGGTGTTAAGAAAGGTTAGTTTTGGGTAAAAAGTATGATGTATGTATGTTAGTTAGAATAAGATAAATAAAAGAAGTAGATATATAGAGTGTGTGTGTGTGTGTGTGTGCGTATGTATATATTTAGTTTCAGCTCTCGGAAAAAGAAAGAGTAAAAAGGGGAAATGCAGAATATTTGCCTCTTCTCTCTTTTTTTTTACTTACTCCGGATGATTTTTAACTCATGTGAATCGGACATCATTAAGACATGATTTGGGCAAACATGCACACGCAATTTGTGGGTTCTGAAATGTGGACTAACTCTATTTTTAGTAACTCGTTTTTTTTAGTGAAATATAAAATAAAAAAAAACCTTGTTATTGTCGATCCTGAGAGATTACTGGTACATGTTTGTGTTTTATAATATAAAGGACAAAAAGAAGATATATCATGAAAATAAAATTACTTATTAATAGGAAGCCTTGCTGGCAGCATGTTGGTCCACTTCATCATCCCTTTCTCTTGAAAGTTCTTCCAGAGACTTGCCCTTCGTTTCGGGAATTAAGAAGGATGAAAAGATACCAGTCAACATGAAGAAAGCAAAGAGTTGCAGCAAGTGATTAATCCATGCATCCGAACCGCCAATATCTTTGAGTAGACCAAAACCAACTTGAGCAACGATGGAACCAACCTTGCCACTGGCAGCAGAAATACCGTGGGCTGTAGAACGGTAACGGGTAGGGAACACTTCACCTGGAACGATGAAAGTAGTCGTATTAGGACCCTAAATAACGAAACAAAAGGCAGAATGGCCTTGTTAGTAAAGAAAGAAAAAGAGAAAGCTTTTCTATGACTTACGAAGTTGAAGAAGATTTGTGTAAGGGTATACAAGACAATGAAGAGAGCGGTTGATACATTGAGAATGGCATGGTAACCGAAACCAAGGATGACAAAGAAAATGGTCAGCATGACGAAACCCATAATTTGAATGGTCTTGCGACCAAGTTTGTCAATAGTAAAAACAGAGATCCAGTATCCCGGTACTGATCCGAGCAGGTTGATGATAATGTTACCAACACATGTTCGGAAAACAGCTCTGCAAAAAGTTAAGATGAGATGGATTAGAAACCATAGAAATCATAGAAATAGACAACTCACGTGTATGGGTCGCTGCCACCAGCAAAGCCAATGTTCTTCAAGATAATAGAGTTATTCAAACCAAGACCGTACCACGCAACATCAAGTGCAAACCACGAATAGGCCGTGCCCAGCAAGACTTTGCCATTCTTCCATTGGCCAAAGTAGCGACAGAAATCGGCCCATGAAGCTTTGGGTGAGGCTTCGGTTCTGGCCACAGCGATATTGTCGGTATAATCACCGGCACTGGCACCATGTTCAATAAATGCCTTGGCATCACTGATACCTTTTTCAAGCTTCTGCTCGACATCCATGGTGAAACGGGGCGTTTCAGGAATGGTGAGACGATAGTAAAGAGCAAGCATGCCTGGAACAGCACCGATACCAATGACAAGACGCCAGACATAGTCCAGATAGGCAGGGTCAGAGTGGATAGCACTTTGGAAAGCAGCGGTACAGACCAGACCAACGATACCAGCAGAGACTTGGCCGATACCTTGCATGGCGAAAACAGCAGCCATCATGGCACCACGGCGCTTGGTGGTAGCGAATTCGGCTGTAATAACGGACGAGAGAGGATAGTCACCGCCGATACCAATACCAACGATAATTCTCCAGAAAGTGATGGCGCCCCAGAACGAAACAGCCTTGCCATTGCCGGCCAGCGACTGGCCAATGGTACCAATAATAATGATCATCAATTCAACACCGTACATACGCTTACGACCGACACGGTCTGCCAACCAGCCAAATAGCAACTGGCCAATGACTGTGCCGACCGAGCAGGACACTTTGATAGCCAGATCGACGTTATATGGAGTCTTGTTACCGGACTCAGCCCAGTAAACGTAACCAATCATAGTCGACACCAAGTTGATAGCAAAGATATCGTAAGCATCAGTAAAGAAACCAATACCGGAGACGATACACGCACGAATATGGAACCAGCCAAACTTAGCGTTATCAATCTAGGATAAAGCAAGAAGAAACGATACGTTAACATTGATGTGATCCTTCTTTGGAGCCTTTGTATAACGCGAAAAGCTGCTTTTCTCCTTTGTCCTACCTCTTCCAAGGCCAACCGACGACGTTCGATCGCGTCTAATTCATAATGATTATTTCCTGGAAGACCTCCAGATGCTGGAAGGTCATTTTCAGATTTAGACATGAGAGTTCTTTATAAAACAGGATTTCCGAGGAAAAGAGAAGAGCAAAAGAGTGAAGAAAAAAGATAGGATGAGTAAAAGTCTACCAAAGCCCTTTTCGAATTAACTAAATAGAGGGAATTTATACTCTTTGTTGTTTGGCTATGCTAACAGTAAATCTTTGCCTATCATTGACAACATGTGGATGGCTTTGTTTCGTTGATTTATCAAAAGAACAGGACAGAGTTTCTTTTGTGTACCGAGCTTAGATTTGGTTGTGACCGAACACACAGGCCAATCGATCGCCGTCATTTTGTCCACGCTGGTTTTTCCTTGAGTTGTGGCATAAACTTGCTATCCAATCAACAACCAATAAGTGGCCACCGACTTTTCTTTCTTCCTTATATGACTATTCCAAAATAGTTAAAATGCCTCCACAAAAGGTGCAAAAGAAAGACTCCAAGAGTCTTAGACTCGAGATCACCTTTGTTTTACTCACGTGGTGTGAGGTGATGCGTTCCTTGGACAAACCATTAGGATTATTTGACATTCGACTAAAGAGTAACCAGATCATCATGTAGAAATAACAACACTCCATTTTCTCAAGTATATCAACGAGACTGATGATTATTATGTACAAAGCAAAAGTTGGTTCTTTATTTATTGTTCCTCTTGCTTTTTTCTTTTGTTACATTAACTATTTAGTTTCTCTTGCTTATGTACGAGCAGCGACGATGGTGCTGAATTCAGGCTTCAATGAGGCACCACCGACAAGGAAACCATCGATATTTTCCTTTTTAGCTAAATTCAAAGTCAGCATCGAAGTGTGCCATGTCTTCGTTTTTCCTTTTTTTTCGGGATTAAACCACTTACCCAATTCGACAGCATTGCTAGCGGTGACAGATCCGCCATAGATGATACGAACTTGCTCGGCAACCTCCTTGGAAACATTATCAGTCAACCACTGACGAAGATTGGCATGGACTTCCTCAGCTTGTTCAGGGGTAGCCACCTTGCCAGTGCCACTGTAAATTTTTTTGACCAGTTAATATTCTCTCAGCTCTCAACCCTTATACAAACAGCATATATAGGTATAGATATGCAACGAAAGGTACTTACATAGCCCACACGGGTTCATAGGCAACGACAACATTCGTCCAGTCTTGGATCTTATCAGCAATTCCCTTCAGTTGTCTGGTCACAACTTCAGTAGTCTTGTTGTCCTCACGCTCCTCAAGCTTCTCGCCAATGCAAGCGATCACCTTGACACCAGCCTTCAAGGCATGAGCAGTCTTTTCTCCAACAAACTTTTTTTGTATACCATATCATATCAGTCATTGCTATTTTCTTATTGAAATCACATCATATCACGTTACCTCGTCGGATTCTTTGAAATATTCACGACGCTCAGAGTGACCGAGAATTACCCAGTCGATTTCAAGGTCCTTCAGTTGCTCAGGGCTGGTGATCAGGGAAAAGATAAGGATGAATTAGAAAGAGGAACCATGACCCTAACGCGTTTTGCCGGAATACTTCTATGTTTACCTGATTTCACCAGTGTAGGCACCGCTGGGCTTGACATAAGAGTTTTGGGCAGCAACGCCAATTTCCTTCTTCAAGGCCTGACGGACGCGGTCCACATAAATGGCGGGCGGGGCCACAACGACCTCTGTTATCTTGATTTAATATCTTTGATACGCAAAGCCCATTTTAACCCAGATTTTCCCAACACTTACCAGTGTTTGCGGGCACGTTGATGCCGTTGAGGCCCTCGACAAGGGTCTTAACCTGAGCGACAGAGCCGTTCATCTTCCAATTACCGCCAACGAAGAATTTGCGAACCATGTTGGACTACATGATGAAGTGTATAAGCATTCGGTACGCAGCCTCATTCTACACGAGACATGAAAAACAAAAAGGGAGAGCAAGATACATTACTGTTTGTGTTATAAAAAGTTGAATAGAGAGAAACTGAAGAAGAAAACGGGTTTGAGTGTGGGAGCCCAAGCGCGGGCATGAAAGGATCGGTGTATGAAAAATAGTCACAACCGGAAGTGAAGAATCGCGTATTGATTTTTCGAGCGGAGGTAAGAGGGAATGGAACGGAGCCCTGTCCTAGCAAAACATGGGAACTAGCCCATGTTGAACCCTTCATATACCGGTAATATCCTGCTTCTTTCACATGGGATTCAACTATTGTCCTCGCTTCAAGCGGTTTTAACTGGCTGGATCCAAATCGCTCGTTCCGGATCACTCCCCTGTTTCCCCCTACTGAACCATCCGTAGATCGCAAACCCAACCTCTTGCTCTCACCCACCCTTCTATTTTCTCTACCTACTAAGCATTGCCTATTTCTCCCTTGAATAAGAAAAGCAACAAATCGTCTCCCCAATGAAAATGACTGTGAGAGATAACAACAGGACACGCGTTATGAACTGAAAATACCCTTCATGGCCTAACAACGCTCACAACCATAGAATGGTTGGAGACATACACCATCACCTTAGTTCCGTGTTACAAATGATCGGAGAAAGAAACAGAGAGAGATGCCCGTTCAATTGCACCCTGCCAAAGTGAGGAGTCGGATAACGCATAAAACGGGGCTCAACTTCACCTTCCTTGAGAATCAGTAACAGAAACGAAAGCGCTTTTGACGCGTAGAAAACGAACAGCATGGAGTAAAACAACAGCTCTCGTTTCTAGTAGGCGGTCGTATGTTCTCTGTTCCTAAATTAAGATTGCTGAGACGTACCTATTTGCACACCCTGTTGGGTTTTTGCTCAATTCCATATAACCTTTCCATCGGAATATGGGAACCAACAAGCATATAATGCCTCTTAGCCTGCGTGCTAACTTCCAGTACAGGATCCGTAGCAATCCTTCTTAAAGCGTATCGTTTAGGGTCTCTTGTTTTTCTGTACCCCTTCGATGTCATGAATTGGGGATACACTATATTAAAATCGCCGTCTTTTATTGTTTAAACGCAACGCATGTTTTTGAAAACGACATCATGAACCTGTTCCCCCGTTCAACTTCCTTCATGACCGCTGCTACCCGCTTTGCTTAGATATTTTCTTCCTCTTAGCTCTATTCCTGTGCAATTGTGCATAGATACTGATTCTCCTGCTTACCATAAACTAGCTCCATCCTACAGGGATGACCAGTGATTGATGTAGTCGAAACGCTTTTTTACCCAGGTCTTATACTCATTGTCAATTTTCCTATGTCATCTTAATTCACCGTGGGATGGCAATCATCGTCTTTAGACGGAATAAATGTGGCCTGGATGGCGATACGATGTATGTCACTAGCTGTTTTGTGTCACCTGTCAAGTTTTAACAGCACCATGCTTTGATTAATCGCGTCAATGCTTTGGGCGTCGTCATAAGATGTGTTGCCACCTTTCAGCGTATCCGCCGGGATGAATTCAATGGCGGATAAGGAGTGTATCAACGTACTATTCGATTGACTTGCCGTGACAAATCTTACATACACCGTACAAACAAGCACGGGATGTCCTACTAACATTGACGCTACTAATCATATATATGCTCGATTCTGTTTTACTGGTCAGTTGGATCTTTCATTAAATAGAAAATTGACCTATGGTAACGGTAAACATGTTTTAAATAAGCAAGAAGGAGGCTATGTCAAAACATCACAATGACATTGTTGGGGCAAAGGAGAAGTGTAGCATCCTTGAAGCTTGTTGCGAACAACAAGGAGTCACAAATGTTGGGGTTCTCAGCCAAAAAACAGGTATCAGTTGCAGTTTTTCAAATCTGTTAAACTGTCTAGAAGACCACGATCATCCATTGTGTTTTTGCTGGAATATAGCTCTCTTTCTCTTTTTGACTGTAATAATAAACCTAATGATACATTCTATGGCATTCTATTTGGAATCTAATTTCTCTTCGTTTTCTTAATGTCCTCAATTGACAAGGCGGCAGATTTTGTAGACTCGTTCCTGGTTGTAATATGCAACATCGCTCTCCAGATCGATTGAAACCGGACCATAATTTGGAAAATGGGTATCACGTATCTATCAAAAAAAATTTAGAATATAATCGTTTGCCTCGCACGAAAATGAAAACACAATATTATATAGATCCCATCTAAGCGAAGAATTGCCTGAATATGATTTTTTCCAATGCTCAAGGCATCTTCAAGATACTGTTGATTTGGCTTGTCAAAAGGTATTAGGAACTGTCCCGCAACAATCATCCATGTTATAGGCATTGTGGAAAGAAAAAAGAAGAAAGAGTAATCAAATCTTTATGATTTATAATTTATATATTGTGAGGTGAATTGACCCCAGGTTTCCTTTTTCGACAAAGGCTCTTGGTATTGATTGGTGCTATAGTTCATCAACCATCAAAATAGGCTCTTTGTCGCATGTTGCTAACGGGTATCATTATCGTCTTCAAATCGGGTAAATGGAGAGACCGAGGTTCCCGTTAAGTTGTTTGCCTCGTCCCTTCGGGTCCACGGAAGGCTCGTTCTGATAAAAGGATTGGGCGAAGGAGATCTCGAACGAACGGTGTCAGCAATAGGAGGTCCTGGCATTTGTCGTACAGCTGATGGATTAGGCACTCGACCAATAACACGTCTTCCTCCCGATGTTGCACCAACTTGCTGGTGCCGAAGTGGCTGTTGATCGACCCTGTCGGCTGGCATAGGCGTTCCTACAGAAGAAACTGCCTTGCTAAACAATCCACCGAACTTTTGTTTCATCGTGTCCCGAAACGATATCAGACTAGTTTTCATGTCTGGTTCATCCTCCTCATCATCATCACTGGCCATTGATGGCGCACTTCGAGCAGAATTGGGTGTTGTCCTTCCTGATAGGATTTCATCTATACGACGATCACGTTCTCGACGAAGTGTGGAAGGTAAAGAAGTAGGTCTAACCCTTGAACTGGGAGTAACAGAACCACTTGAACTCTCAGGAGACTCCGGCCGCCTATATTTCGATGTATATGCCTTTTCGTACCCATTGATTAATGTCCTACATCAAATCGCTTAAGTTTTTCTTACTCCGAGTGCATTTCTCGCACGGTTCATGAGGCTACTCTGCAGCCCAATTTCGGAATGCAAACTCCGTTCGGTTATGCTCCTTTCTAGAAAAATTCTAGGTTGAAACATGTCTACACCATAACTTAAACAATACCTTCAGCTATCAAGGCTTTGCCATCTTCTATATCTGAATCAAGTACAATACGACCACGTCCACGAGAGCCTTCAATATCTTCAGCTCCTTCTCTATCATCATCTTCAAAGTTTTTGACGCCACAGAGGCCCAGACACCGCCCTCGCATATTTAATAGTTCCACAGCGGCTGGCAAAAGGATAACAACTGGAAACCAATCCGTAAACGTACCAAGGAATGGGACGAGATCAGCCAGTCCCATAAACTATTCATAGAATTAATCGCAGTATAGGAAAAATCTTCACAATTTACCTCGCTGAAAACGGAAAAGTGCTCCGTAGATGGTTGTCCTTGTCCGCCAGGCTGGTTTTCCACGTGGACATAATTAGATGCCAAGTTGATATAATTATAGCACAGCGGAGCCCTGTGCTGCCATGGTTAATATTAGGTTTGACCGACATAGACAACGTACATCATCTTGCACATATATCCAGTAAACCATAATAAACTATTGGCATCGGTATGATGGTTTGGAATCAGGAGGTAAAGGTTGAAGAATCGGATTTTGAAAAGGGAGGAATAAACACAAAGACACATGTACATCAGGGTGAAGAACGAAAGAAGCTAATCCGAAAATCACAGTAAGTACCAAGATCAACTTTGTATCTGATGTTCAAACCTGCACAGCGGCGTAGTTGTTATCACACGCTCGCAAGGCAAGAGCAACAATGGATATAACAGGCTTTTCGACATTAAATGTCAGCTCAGACCAAAGGATGCACAAACTCGCTGCCAGAAATACAATGGCCGCACCTCGGTATGTAATTGACCGCAGCCGTATAACCCACCACCACTCTATTGAAGTTAGACAACAAACATAATTTTGAGGTACGTTAGTTCTCTTACCCAGCCTGGCTTTGATTTCTGTCCAGGTAGAAGATGCTTCCACCTTTCGAACATTCGAGCGAAAGCGGCTTTACAGATATGGTTAACCTCAATAGGATATTCATAGATAAATGATCTTACTAACCAATCGGGATTCTCTCGATTGCTGATAACGTCTTGGAGATAAAAGGCTTCAGCCAATAAGTTGTTCCACAATCTATCGTAAATCATTAACCAAAAGATAAGCGACAGTCACCGAACATACGCCAATCTTCGATCTCTTATTCTAACAGCCAATATCATCTCCTTATTGAGCTTAACAAGATATTCTTCCGTTACAGTTCTTGGAACGGTAACACTGCTGTCTCTGACACTGTACTCGGGCTGTAGAACAAACGGAAACCTTTTTACAGTTTGATCCACCAGTTCCCGAATATATGGGTCTCTTCGTGATGTTTGATGCGCAAGTGTATTCATCACCTAGCCATTTAAGTACCCACAGGTTGTATAACGATATTATCTCACCTTTGCCAATTCTTTAAACTCTAACTCGCTGTCAATACATTCTTCTTTCACTCGTGATGCTTTGGAATAAAGCTGGTATAGCTGGCGTTTTGCATTTCCAGAAAACCATAGTTTTCGAGGGCCATCAACCAGTCCATAGCCCATAAACACAATAACTAAAAACAGACCCCAGCTATTGGCCATCGCCATCACGAAATCTTGGATTCTCGGTCTACCCACGTATAAGTTGTTTACTCCTGATTCTGGTTTTTTTCCCTTCCATTTACCTGGTGTACCCATTGCCAAATATGAGATACATTAAGCCAAAAAATCCAACCACAACATAAATAAGGTAAAAGCGGACATTGACATGAAATGCTGATTTAATGCGTTTCATTAACTTGAAGTCCCCAGTATTGATATAAGCCTGCATCATTGGTATTATAGCCCTAATGTTATTATTATGTTAAGTTAACCATGAAAAAGCATCCATCTGCATTATTTTTCTTACCAGGTTAGGCAAAAGGATGTCCAATAAATGGTCCGCCAGGCCACATGCAAAAACGACCTTGAGACATAACTAAAGGGTATCTTGCATTCTCCTTGACATTTCCGTTCGTACATTGTCTATAGAATTCAAACGAATGAGTCGCGGAATGAACCCATAACAGAGTTTACCGAAGCCAAATCAAGCGGTAAGAGAACTACGATCCACATTGGAAAGAACCAACCAATCATGCACACGGTGGTAACATACCATGGTTGCTTTCGAATGTTACTGTAGTGTTGAACTGTGCAAACCACGACGAAAGCAACAGCCACAGTGACAAGGACTAACGGGAGCCAACTGCTGTGAGGGGAATTGGGTTCACTGTCCATTAGCTAACGAGATGTACAATACATAAAAGACAAACAGCGTAATTTTCCAAATCAAGCCCATCGGACTTTGAGAATTCCCAATGATTTATAAAGCATTATCGCATTGTTCTTTTTCTGCACTGTTTTTCCCCATGTCGACTACAGAAATCTCGGTGCCCGCCACCATGCAAGCTCTCCAGCTTGCTTCGTACGGTCCAGCTCAAACTTCGCTTAAATATGTACAAGTGGATACGCCAAAAATAACTGAACCAACGGACGTCTTAGTCAAGATCAAAGCAGTGGGAGTAAACCCAGTAGAAGGCAAGCTCCGGGCAGGGAATCTCTGGGTAGCCTCGTTAAACCTGCCTGTTATTCTCGGTGCAGACTTTGCTGGGGTTGTTGTTCAACGAGGTGAGAAGGTTTCTGATCTGGTCATCGGCGACGAGGTCTATGGTTCCATCCGAGTGCCTTTCAACCGTGGAGGCACTTACGCAGAGTACGCCGTGGTGTCCACAACCAAGGATGCTATTGCCAAAAAACCTGAGCATATGTCTTTCGAAGAAGCCGCTGCCGTGGGAATCGCTGCATTAACCGCCTTCGAAGGTGTCGTCAAACAAGGCAAGTTATCAACCGACCATCCGGGCAAGTTATTGGTCGCTGGTGCTTCGGGTGGTGTTGGTTCGTATGCAGTCCAAATAGGCAAAGCTGTTGGTGCCTTTGTGGTCGGTATTTGCAGCGGCAAGAACAAAGAATTTGTCAGCAGTATTGGCGCAGATCGCGTGGTAAATTATCAGTCGAAAGAAGAGATGGAAGCACTTGCACAAGAAAAGGGAATGTATGACGTGATCTTTGATTGTGTTGGTGGTGATGAATATTTCAATCAGCTGTCGCCACTTCTACAATCGACGGGCGTTTACTGTTCGGCTGTTGGCCCCGTCCAACATCTTGGAGCTGCAAAATTGAGCATTAGGGATCTTCTGACGCTTGGCGGTAAAGTTGGTTTCCGCACATTGTTCGGCCGTCAAAAGTATAATGTCATTGTTTCACTCCCACGCAAGGATTTCGAACCAAAGCTTCATCCGCTCTTTGCTAATAAGTCCGTTCGGAGCGCAATTCTCGATGGCCATATTTTTGATCTAAAAGATGGTGCCAAAGCGCATGAACTTCTAGAAACTCATCGCACTGTTGGCAAAATTGTCCTTCGTGTGTAAATTCCTGTAATGATACTATACGTCGTGTTGTTCTTTTTACCATATCATCGCATAATTAAGCTATATGATAGTCGACTCTGCTTTGAATAAAAACTGCTGGACAATTCTGATAAACTTGTTTCCTATACTGCCACACCTGGTGTATCGATGACGTTTTGAAGGAGTATATGAGAAAGAATATACGCGCTAAAAGTTGGCTATTGAAGTGCTCCCAAGTTTTGGATCACGAAGTTCTTCCCTAGGATGTAGAATACGGTTAACGAGTAGAAAGTCGACATGGAGAAAACAAAGAGATACTTTAATATTAGTGAGACAAACCATCTATTCTAAATATTCGTTAGAGCCATTGATAGCCATCTTATTCGGCACTTGAATAATAATCTTGGACCAAAAATTGCCGTACTACGTGCAGTAACAGGATGTAGTGCACTGACAACCATATATTTGTAGCGACATGTCTTTGTCGATTGTAAGCAGCACAACCATTCACGCTTGGTAAAGAAGGTTAGCAGGTAATATTTGCTGGATGGAGATTCTTTTACCTAAAATCATCATAAGTTGGTAATAGTCCTTTGATCTTACGTGCTAAACTCGGTCTAGTTACCAAGGCATGCAATTCTTTTGTTGTGTTTCTCAATATATTCAGGGTTGAGGTTTTTGTCGTCCGATCCGTACTATGCATTGAGATGGAAGATGCACGTCGATCATTGTCCTGACTATGATTGATACCAATCATCTGCAGAAGAAGCGAACACTACTTCTTGTTCAGTACATCCGTTTCTATAGGTGTACATCGTTAAACCGTTCACTACTACGGGAAACCGTGTACATAAGATATCTAGTACACCTGTAAAACTATCTTCATATTTCTCATCTCGGAAATGACCCGAGTTTTTGTAGAATTTTCGATTTTCACAGGGTCTCGGTAAGTTTTTCACAAAATCTTTCAGTCTGTGAACCATGTCCAAAATACATTCGTGTGCGATCAAATATTCGCGGTTTTACGGAAATACATTTGCAGCTTCTGAGTACGATCTATGGAGATTCGCTTCCTTTGACGATCCCACTTTGCGTTTTATTCTTTTTTTATGGTAGTCTATATGCACGTATGATTCTGCAAGGTGCTTAAAGATATCGCCATCATTTCTTCGCCCTCTGGTTGGGAAGGCGAGTGACTGTGGCAGAAATTTAACATTTCTATCTGGCATCAATCACCGCACGGGGCAATCTTTTCAAATGCCCTGCCTTCGATAATGACAGTTGAAGACAATATACATGTAGACAACGATGACGATGTCGTGTATATGACCCCGGAGCCCATTGAGAATACAATGAATGACGGGGATCCTTCCCGTCTTCTCAAGTACCTTGATCCCGAATTTCTGGATGCCACACCTGATAAACTGGCTAAGCCGGGAACGCAATTCCTCGATGAACAGAAAGAAAAGCTCGAAGTGGACGAAGAAGAAGTGGACCTTCCGGCGCTGGAAGAAGGACCGAAAATGATGGATCCGAGAGGATACCAGTATGAGCTGTTTCAGAAGGCCGTGGAAGAAAACGTGATCGCCGTACTTGACACCGGCAGTGGAAAGACACTCATTGCAGTTATGCTTATCAAACACATAGCCGCAAAAGAAAGAGAAGAACGATTGCAGCGTCGGAAAGTGGGTATTCTCACAAATACCTCGATCAACTAAACTGACTCGGGGAAACTGCAGGCCAAACTTTCATTCTTCTTAGTGGATAGAGTGCCGCTTGTCTTCCAGCAAGCCAGCGTGATCAAAGCTAATTGTGATGTGGTTCTTGAACACATGTGTGGTGATATGGGCGTTGATACCTGGTCAGAAAAGAAATGGCGTCTTATTTTTGAAGAAAGTGATGTGTGTGTTATGACAGCCCAAATCCTTCTTGACACTCTGCGCCATGGTTTTATTAGCATGGATTGTGTTAGTATTTCGCCCTTGAGAGTAACATTTCGTTAACTGAGCTTCAAGATCAATCTCATCATTTTCGATGAAGCCCACCATGCCAGAAAAAACCACCCTTATAATTTGATTATGCGCGAATTTTATGACCGATGTCCTCACGGAGACAGACCGAAAATATTTGGAATGACAGCCTCACCAATGAACTCTAAGACTGGCGTAGAATATAGTGCAGGGTATAAGAAACCAGGGGAGGGGATCTTTTCATATATTTGTTGACGCCTCAATAGACAGTTAGAACGGAATTTAGACTGCAAGATCTATACGGCAACTATCTCAATGGCTGATTTAAATGCGGTTGTGATCCGGCCTAGAGAATTTATCTTACCATTTGCAGCATCACCTGGATATGAGCAGACAAAGATCGGGCGCGCTATCAGTGAGAAGTTGCGAGGCATAGAGCGGATGCAGAGAAGTTTCCAGGTGACGGAGCATATGTTACAGCATTTGGGACCTTGGTGCTGTGACAGGTTATGGAGACATTTGTTAGATGAGATGGAAGGCAGACTTCAGATTGCAACAAAAGGAAGGAACCAAGAGGAGTTATTGCTAGACGATCAAGCATTAAGCGAAGCGTGCGAAGTGGCAAGGAGTGCAGCACCGGACAATCCCAATTTCTTGGATACTAAACTGTTCACGCCCAAAGTGGTTATGCTGTTGCGTAGCTTAAAGATTTATGCCGAGAAACACGAAAAGTTCTGTGGTATTATATTTGTCGAACGCAGACACACGGCTATTGTGCTTAGCATGCTAATCAAAACCTGCGAGGCACTAAAAAATATAAAACCCGGTACTTTGATTGGGCATGGATCAACAGACGAAGGTGATGTCCAGATGCTGTTCCGGGAACAAAATCGAACCATCAAGGCATTTCGGGAAGGTTCTATTAACTTGCTTATTGCGACTAATGTTGCAGAAGAAGGGTTGGATATTCAACCATGCAACGTTGTTATCCGGTATATGTTAGGTTCACGCCAACAAGTCGTTTAACGCTGCTTGTAGATTTGACCCATTCACTACGCTGATAGGCTATATACAATCGCGTGGCCGAGCGCGTCAAAAAGATTCAACATATATTGTATTGATGGATGAAAGCGATATCAAAAGGAGAAACTTACTGGCCGAGTACAAGGATCTCGAGAAAGATATGAAAGAATACTGTAGATCGTTACCAGCTGAGCGAAATCTAGCCAAGCGGCATGCAGCCAATTTCTTGGACGACACAGCATCCGGTTCTTATGATTCTGACGAGGAAGATGATGATTATTGCGAGAAGATATACGTCGTTCTCAAGACTAATGCCACGATTACCAAACAGTCGGCCGTCCCGTTGATTCATCGCTATTGCAATTCACTTCCATCCGACAGCTTCTGTGTCCTTCAACCTACGTTTGAAATAACCCAATCAGCTGAAGGTTTTCAATGTATACTGCGGTTGCCGAGTAACGCTGCTATACCTGAGGTCACGTCGGAAGCAGCCAAATCAAAAACGCAAGCAAAATATCTGGCAGCATTAGAAGCTTGCATTCAGCTACACAAACTGGGTTCATTTAATGACCACTTACTGCCTAATAATCCCAGGAGAGAGATGCTAGGTGAAATGGAACCGCAATACGATGAAAACGGCATGATCATCGGCAGTAGACGACGACGCGGCATATATGAGAAGAGGACACCCCGATTTTGGGAGAATGTGGAGGAAACGGAGGAAGAGTTGGAAAAAGAAGAGACGCAGACTGAAACGGCTGATCCCACCGTATCAATGGAAAATGAACAGATAGGGAAATCTTTGTCATCTAGCTTAACAAAAGAAACAGCAATTGTTAACGGAGTGAGACATGAGCCACCCATAGGTACAGAGGCAGGTATAAACGATAGTTTGGAAGATATTGGGCAAGTGGAAGGGACAGAAGCTATCCAGTTTCACAAATCGAGCACAAAAGCACTGCAGAACGGATTGGACCCAGTTTCTTTAATGGATGAAGCTGAGAGTATTCCGGCCAACAATACCACAACGGATTGGGAAAACGGACCATTTCACGTATGGATGACAACGATCGAGATAGATCTCCATGACATCGACTATGCTCCCATACGCCGTTTGAGCTTTTTCAGTTGGAAACAGTTCCCAATGGTACCGCCATTTAATCTCTATAATCGCGGTGTACCATTCCAAGTGAGAATGCAATCTCTTCCATACAACTTTGAATTTGACAAGGAAACCATCGATTTACTGGCAGCCTTCAATCTGAAGCTTTTCTCGACAATTACGAACAAGAACTTTTCTTGTTCATTGATCAATTATCCTTATTTCGTGGTTCCTATGAAGACCTGCAATAGTGCTCCCGGCGCGGTGTTAGACTCGAATGAAGCTTGTCTTGCCGCAATAGATTGGGATGAAATGCGGCGGGCCACGGAGAATGATCTAGTACCATTAGACATGGATGCCTTAGATCTCAAGGATGCGATTTTGATTGACCATGCAGACAATAGTCGTCGATACTTCGTGCGAGAATTATGCCATGAGTTGCATCCAAATTCTCCTATACCCCCGGATATGAAGATTCGTGAAACTGGTTATAAAAGTTTCGCTGCGTATTATTATGAGAAATACGAACTGCAAGTAACAAATCCCAACCAGCCAATGGCGCGCGTACATAAAGTCAACAAGGTGATGAATTACCTACAGCCGCTCTCGAATATGACAGCGAAAGAGAAGGAATCAACCGCAAGTTTCTTGATTCCTGAATTTTGTCGTGCGTTTTCGGTCAAGGCCAGTGTTCTGCAGTCAGCACGCCTGATACCCTCCATCATGACCCGTATAGACTCTTTTCTTCTCGTGCAGGAAGCTAAAGTACGGTATGATATACCTGTCGATGATACATATATGTTAGAAGCCTACACCACACCATCAGCTAGCATGGAAAATAACTATGAACGACTGGAAACACTAGGAGGTAAATACAATCATAAGCTTGCTTCATGTTTGCTTACTACTGGTTCTACATCCAGATTCGCTTCTCAAATTCATTGCAACCATTCGGCTGTATATAAATTTCCCATTCTCCAACGAGGGCGAGCTTCATTGCTTGCGTATCCGTGTTATTTGTAACCGTGCGCTTTACAGAGCTGCAAAAAGATTGAAGCTGTATCGATATGTCACTAGCCATGCCTTTAATCGACGTTATTGGCGGCCTCACCATTTCATTGCGAATACGGACACAGAAGATACACTGAAAGAAACAAAAACACATATGCTATCAGACAAGACGTTAGCAGATATTGTCGAAGCTTCGCTTGGAGCGGCTTATCTCAGCTCAGGCCTTGAAGGTGGTTTAAAATGCGCTATAGAAATGCAGATCCCATTCGATGAAATTCAGCAATGGTCAGATTTCCTCCCAGCCTATTTAGCATCAAAAGACAAAGTTCCACCAAGAGCCGAAATTCAAGCTTTACGATCGATCAGCGCTCATCGTATTCAAGAAATTACAGGATACGAATTCAAGAAGCCGTTGCTGATTGTCGAAGCGTTGACGCATGCCAGTCTGCCCAACTCAACTGCGCCGTGTTATCAGCGACTGGAGTTTTTGGGCGACGCTATTCTTGATTTCCTGGTGATTCGATACCTGTTCGCCAAATACCCCGAGGGTGATCCGGGCTTAATCACAGATTTGAAGGATTCATGTGTCAACAACCATGTCCTCGGCATTATCTGCATTGAAGCATCTCTGCATACTCAAATTATCCATTACTCCAGCAGGCTTGTGCGAGCCATTGAGGTGTTCGTATGCGAGGTCCAAGATATGAAGGACAAGAACGAGGCTGTTGGAGAATACTGGACAGATTTAAGCGTACCCAAAGTACTTTCGGATGTGGTTGAAAGTACGTTGGGCGCGGTATTTGTTGATGCCGGGTTTGATCTCGAACCAGTGGAGGCCGTCTTCAAGAAATGGATACAGCCCATCCTCGACGCCCATGTTACACCTGAACTGATAAAAATACATCCTCTCCGGAAATTTACTACGGACCTCCAGCGTTTCGGTTGCGAAAGCTTTATGCTGCGGTAATTAGAGTGTTACAAATTTATAAAGCAATGATCTAATCCAAACACAACCTTGATAGGAACCATACAACATCAGGCACCGGTCCAGAAAGTCAGAAATGTGTTATCTTCTTGCATGATAAGCCCTTGGCCTGTGGTGCGGCTGACAATGTGAAAGCTGCGCGTAGAGTAGCTGCTGCGAAAGCAAATCTTCGTCTGGAAGAAGAGCCAGGGCTTCTAGAACAAATATGTAACTGCAGCATTCGAGCAAGGAAACGGGAATTAGAGGAAGAGGATGAGTGAAATGCAAAAATATATATATACCAATGAAATAAAAAGAACAATGGATGGCAAGTGCCAGCTATGTCATTCTTTCTTTGTTTTCTTCTACTGCTTTTTGGTAGTTGTTTACATGGATTTCTGATATAAGCAAATTGTAAGCGTATCTTTTTGACATCTACTGACATAAATCGTTATTAGAGGAGGAAAAGTTCACCCAAGGTAACGTTAGCAAGATATATCTGGAACGAAAGGGTGGCATTCCTATGCATTCAATAAAAACAATGCATGATATAAAGCATCCTCTTTGGCTTAGGCATACTGCGTAGTATGCCAAGTCTTTCTGAATTTGAGCTAGGCTAAAAACGAAGTTGACATCTATCAACATCCATGTAGGCACACGTGTTACATATCATACATTTTTGGATGCAGCACATCGTGGTTGCGTTGACACTCCTTAAATACTGCAAGTAGAATTATATTTTCGTTATTTCTTTTGTTGAAGAGTATCTTCGAAATATCGTATATCTGACCGGCTGCGAGATAGAATGGATAATATGGACGAACAAAGAAACGCAGATTTAACTATGTCTAATTCGTACAACAGCATAACCACCAATGACCTACAATGTTACCACTCAGCCAGACAATCGTGCTACACACCTAGTATTTCCTCACAGTTGTCAGCAAGCGAGGGGGACCTTGTCGATATCGTGGAATATACACAACCGATAACAAAGTCTAGCTCCTCCATGGGATCCGGATACGATGATATCTCTGTGTCTGAAACACAAGAATCACTAGCAACACCTACGCCATTACCACGATTGCAACTGCTTGTCATTGGCATCATGTTGTTCAGCGAACCACTTACTTCTACTATCTTGCTTCCTTTTATTTATTACATGGTAAAAAAACAAAGTTCATTTATGATAATCCACTCGAGCTTCTTTTGTAACCTGGACTATCTCATTTTTCTTTTTTCAGCTTAAAGATTTCCATTTGTCGGAAGACGAAAAAGAAATTGGTTCTTATGCAGGCTGGATTAGTATGTCTTCTTTCTCTCTATTGCTTTTTCTTAATGGCTAAACCTACTGATCTGTTGCGTTGAAAAGCGTCCGTCTTTTTCCTAGCTCAGTTCTTTACAGCTGTGCCTTGGGGTCGATTTTCTGACCGACATGGTAGACGCCCTGTATTACTGATTGGTCTGGTAAATACATTCTACCCACATACATCACGCCCTTCTATTGACACCAAAATGAAAATAGATTGGAAACTCGGTATCATCATGCCTTTTTGGTTTGAGTAAAAACCTTTGGTGGGCTGTAAGTATGCGTGCGCTCTGTGGCATTGTCAATGGTAAGTCCATTTCATTGTCTCTATAAGAAATCCAACTCACTTTGGTCTCAGGCAACGCTGGTGTTGCACGCTCTATGTTAAGTGAGATTACGGATCGCAGTAATCGAGCCAGAGGCTTCTCTGTCTATGGGTTTTGTTGGGGAATTGGCATGATTGGTACGTATAGTTACTTTGGTTCAAAAAACCATAGCTTACCCGGCTTATTTTTTTTCCTTTCCCCCCGCCATGTTTCCCACAGCTGGTTAGTATTCGAATTGCGAGCAGCAAAATTAAAACATCTCTTTGACTGACCCGATGATAATGACTGCATTTCTTAATAGGTCCTGCTATCGGTAAGTGTGCATTGAATGGAAGTTTTTCTTTTATAGGCTTGGAATTTTAATGGCTTTATTGCTTAGGCGGCTATCTCAACAAGCCTGCAGAAAGATATCCGGAATTGTTTGGGGATATTCAGTTCTTTAAAACGTTTCCTTACTTTCTCCCATGTTTTGTATCGTCGATTGGATCATTCGTCGGATTTATCATTGGATTTTGTTATCTAAAGGAATCCAATCCTGCAATATTAGCTCGCCAACGTCGCTATGATAGCCGTGATATGCTTGAATCGGACGATGAGTGCCGCACGCTTTTATCTCGACAGAGTCAGGACGCCGAAGATGAAATGGCAAAGAAACCGGCAGACCGAGGCTCGTTGAAAAACATCACCATGACGTCTTTGACTTGTATTCTTGCCTACTCGTACGTTTCTGCACGCGCTATCGTCCGCCACCTGGGCATACGTATATATATATATGCATATATCAGAAGTTACCAATACTTAGACTTGTAGGGTATTTTCCTTTTGCGCCATGCTCTGTGATGAAATTATACCGCTTTATTTTTCTGCACCGACCTACGCTAGCGGTTTGGACGTGAGCTCGCCAGAGCTTGCCAAGGCCCTCTCTGTCCTGGGTATTCAACAGCTTCTTACCCAATTCCTCATTTACCCTAGACTCAGCACACGAATCTCGACCCTCACCATGGTCCGCATGGCCTCTTGTATATTTATACCCGTCTTTGTCTTGCTCCCAGAGCTCTATGTTCTCAGGGAATGGCTCCAAACGCAGATGATGGATGGTAGCACACGTCAATTGATATTCCGCACTGGATATATGTGTCTCTTTCTACTGCGCAATTTCGGGAATGCATTTTCGTATACAAGTTTATCCATTATGGTAAAAAAAAAAAAGAGACTTATTTTACTGATATTGCCAGTGCGTCAGTGTTACTAAGAAAGCAAATTTTAGGTGAATAACTCGGCAACGACAGAAGTGTTAGGCACCGTCAACGGGTAATTCACTTTAAATAATCACTCTCGCGGCTAACTTTACCTTCTATGTTAGCGTCTGTCAATCTTGTGTATCCCTTGTGCGTACGCTAGGTAAATTAAGCTGATCTTCAAAGAAACGCTCCTTTTCTCATACATCTATAAAAGCGCCTTCTGTTGGTGGCATGCTTTGGTCTTTCTCCATCCGGAATAACAATCGATATCCTTTCGATCGGCATTTAGTCTTTTACTTGATAGCAATACTAACGGCTTTTGGGTTACTGCATAGTTTCACAATCCCTAAAAGCGTAGCATTAGGCGGACGACGGTCGTAATGGCGAAGAACATGCAGAAGAGGATACATCGAGTAATGTCAAAAATCAGTGGATACCCATTGATCCTAACCCCCTTTCTCATCAAGATTGGCCAAACAATTACGATAGCCGAATCTCCTGGAATTAAGAACTAATTTATTCTCATGACATCCGATCGCTTTCAAAGCTGTATCAACCGTAGTTAGACAATAATAAAAGATTTTAAGCCATATTTACTTGCGAAAGCGAAGTTGACAAGAAATTGTTAGCAAGGCAGTAAGTTGCTCATATCTATATTCACAATTAGACTGTTTATAAAGCATCTTTCCTGGAATAAAACAAAATAGTACTCTACACATCAAAGAGTGAGGAAAAACCAAACTAAAAGAAAAAGTAAGCCATGTTTGCATATAGATCTATGTATTCTATATTATGCGTTCTAGAAGTATCTATTTGGAAGCAACTTCTCCGGTGCTTGGTTGATCTTCTGGGAAAGGTGGAGGAGATGAGGTCTAGAGGAGCAGCTTAGCAAGCCAAATGCAACATTTTGTGACAACTTACTTGTTTGCGAACGTATTCATCATAAACCGTCTTTTCCACAAAAGGGCGTTTGCCAAGCAAATTCTCGACATCTTCTCTTGTAATCACTTCCTTCTCCAGTAGTAGCTTCGCAACCTTCTCTACATCAGCCTTACGTTCTGTCAAAAGATTGACAGTACGGGTATAGGCGTCATTCACCAATTTTCGTGCTTCACTGTCAATCAAAGCACCGGTTGTTTCAGAAAATGGCTTCTGGAACTGCTGTTCGGCTTGGGGATCGCTGAAGGATAGCGGGCCAACCTTGGAGTTCATACCGTATGTAGTAACCTGAGCATATGCCATCTTGGTGACTTTTTGAAGATCGTCGTGAGCACCGGTAGTAATGCTTTCGAAAAAGATTTGTTCAGACACGCGACCACCCAAAGTCATACACATGCGGTCCATAAGCTGTTTTTCTGAGTATAGATACTGGTCCTTTGGTAGATATTGAGCATAACCAAGGGCAGCCACACCACGAGGGATAATGGATACTTTGAGGAGAGGATCGGCATGTTGCAGATACCAACCGGCAACAGCATGACCGGCTTCATGGTAAGCCACCGTCTTCTTTTCTTCAGGTGAAAGCACTCGGGATTTCTTTTCCAGACCAGCAATGACACGCTCAATGGCTTGTTCAAAGTCACCTTCCTCAACTTCGTCCTTGTGGTGACGTGCCGCAATTAATGCAGCTTCGTTACACACGTTGTGGATATCAGCACCAGAGAAGCCTGGGGTTAAGGCGGCCAGTTTACGGGAAAGTCGGGTGAGGTCTTCGCTGGTCTTGATAGGTTTAAGATGAACCATAAAGATTTGCGCACGGCCACCGATATCGGGTCGATCAATGGCAATGTGTCTATCAAACCGGCCAGGGCGCATCAAAGCGGCATCCAATACGTCCGGACGGTTAGTGCCTGCCAGGACAACTACGTGTTCACTCGAGCCGAAACCATCCATTTCCACGAGCAATTGATTCAGAGTGCTTTCACGTTCATCATTGCCACCCATTTGTCCGCCCTTGCCACGTGCCTTACCAATGGCGTCAATCTCGTCCACAAAGATAATGCAGGGGGCGTTCTTTTTGGCAGTTGCAAACAAATCACGCACACGCGAGGGGCCGACACCAACAAACATTTCCACAAACTCGGAACCCGAAACACTGAGGAAAGGCACACCTGCCTCACCTGCTGTGGCCTTGGCCAGCAAGGTCTTACCGGTACCAGGAGGACCTGAAAGAATAGCACCCTTTGGGATAGTCGCTCCTAGACGTTCATATGCGGCTGGATTTTTCAAGAATTTTACAAATTCCATGATTTCCTCTTTGGCTTCGTCTGCACCAGCCACGTCCTTGAATTTGACTTTTACTTCGGTTTCCTGATTGATCATTTTGGCTTTACTCTTGCCAATGCCAAATATTCCTTGACCAGCTCCTCCAGGGCCGCGTTTGCTGATATAGTACAAAACACCAATAAGTAACAAGGTGGGTGCAAAGTGTAGCGCTGTGTTAATCACGCTAATCTCATCTTGATAAGACACTGGGATACGTTCGCTAGAGGGGATTCCCAATTCAGCTTGAGCATCATCCAATTTACGCTCAAAGCCATCCACCGAACCAATACTGAAATAGTAGACTTGATGAGGGGAAACGCCCAAGGAGCTAGCCTCGGGGCGAAGATGGACTCGTACACGGTTTCGGTTGACCACCGTAAGGCGGTCCACAAGACCTTTGTCAAGTAATGTGGTACGGAAGCCTTGCCAAGTGATTTCCCGCGAGTTGTCTGCTGGCGAAGTCAATTTCCATAAAAGCCATGTTCCTGCTGCGGTGCCAAGGACCATGTTCATGTTGATTTCAGGGGGCTTGTTGTCGTTGTTGTTTTTAGGCGATCCAGTGGAATGCTTTCCTTCTTCTACAGTACGCTTTGCTTGCTTGCTGGCATTGTTTCCAAGGAAGCCTTCAAAGCCTTTTGGAACGTTGAAAGGCTTTTCCTCTCCTGCGTCATTTCTGCTGTTATTTGGTTTGTTTTCTGTAGAATATTTTCGGGTGCATCGATGATTTCTAAGAAGCGGTCGTGGAGCATTCGCAGGTGATCGGATAATGCTTCGAAATCCTGTGAGTCTAGCAGATCGTATACCGATCTGGCCAATGCGTGAAATCATCGTATGTTTTTGTCTTTTAGTAAGCCTGAGCTATTCGACGCTATTCAAAGCCCGTCTTAACTTTTTCCTTCTGGATGACAGGGACTGACAAGGAACAAAAACTGATTGGACCACCCAAGTCCGAACGTAAAAATCATCCAATATCCATCCGAGTCGACTTGCCAGAAAGGCACCGTGTTTGCAAACAGTGAAATAAGACAGGGCTTGGGAAACCTCTAGTTTAGATACGCTAAAAAGAGCTCCAAGCTCAATGCGCACGTATCGATAAAATTGTCAGCATTTGCTGAGCTTCTTGAAAATCCTTAGCATCAATGGAGACCAAACGTAGAAGTGTATTTAAATAAGGAGCAGAATTATTTAGTATTTTACGTTTTCGAATTGTTAGGTGACCATATTCTTCCATTCCCTTAGAAGCAGCCAGGGCAAATCGGCTGACAAAATCAAATATGCTTCAAGCGGGCTCCTATGATGGTCATAACAAGCTTTAGCTTCTTCAAGTTATAAACGAGGTGGAACACTCCGATTTCTGTAGTATGCTGACGTGATATATAAATATGAAGAGCTACTGTCCTATCTATCATAGCTTAAAGTTTGCTGGTCTAAAGCGGCAAGGGCCGATACATCGAATAGTACATGATATCGCTAAATCCATTGCTGGCAAGTTTCCTTGCTCTCAATGTACATAGCTTAGTCTAGGCGATGAACATTTTTCTGATTCCATATTTTCAGCTTAGATCAAAGCAATTGAGCTTACGCACCACGATAAAGTGAAATGATGTTAAAATGTCTCATTCTATCGTAACCAAACGTAAAGCGGGAAGATTCTGCTTTCGATTCAATGCAGTTTGGAGAGGTGTATGTGCGATTACATATCTATTATTTCGAACAAAAAAGCTTTGATCTACTAGAAGCGTTATCAGCCTATATGCAGAATGATCCATGTCAATCAAGGCCTTTTTCTGAACGGGCCGGTGCGTGTACAATAGTGTGGGATCACAATCCCATTTCCTCCCTGGTTTGAACACCCAATTCCTTTCGGATAGGTTCGAGCTCCTCCAGATATTGCTTGTATTGGGATTCGTTTTCGACCTTATCCTTCAAGCCTTCGAAGATACGAACGGCGGTAGCGTAGTCGTTCACACGGCGGGAAGCTCTCAAAGCAGATTCAATAACGCTGGGAGCAGGAACAAGATCGTAAGCGAAAGCATTGTTCAAACCGCGCTGAAGTTCGAAAAGATCCTCGACGCCATCGAAGAACTTCACATAACGCTCGGTGAAGGCTTCAAAGCTTTCGTCCTCATGACCTGCAGAGTAGAAACGCTTGTTCAAGGCTATATTGACAGAACAAGAAACACGTCAGTTATGCAAGTCTCGATGAAGAGAGCATGTGCGATGGATTACCCATAGCCATGGGACGGGCAGCGGGAACTGCCGAACGAACAGCGGTACGGGCGACAACACCGGTAAGAGCGGCACGAAACATTGTATATATTAACACGAGTGGGGAGGTTTAAAGCGAAAGAAGACGAGAATACTTGTCGTGTTTACGAACTAAAGCACTCCTAGCGAAAAATGAATTCCCGATCTAACATGGGACCGTCTATTCGCACCAGCAATCCGCACGAGAGACGTCACCAATTTTTTGCAAAAGAACATCTGCCCAATCGTATCAATTGCATCATTTCTTACCCGAGGCTCGATGCCTCATTGTGTTGAACAGCTGAAGAAAGATGGTCCCGGGGCCGAATCTGTGTTGAACATATAGGTTGGATGGCAGCCTTACCGCTTGAAAGTGAACAGTGAATGGTCCTCACCGGCTTTTGCACTCTATTGCCGAAATATTGGATGACCATCGCTGCGAGACAGGAAAGACTCCAGTGATGTAATCGTCCTAGGCTAAAATACAACAAATAATTGTTAAAAAATGATAACTAAAAGCAAACGGATGCTTGCCAAATAACTATGGTTGGGCATCTTAAGCAGGTAAACCTTCACAGCGGTATGCAGAAACACTAAATTTAAAAAAAAGCTGTGATTCATTGTTTCTTTTGAAATATGATTCATCCACTTACGGTTATAATTATAAATTTTGAAAAAAGGCAGGAAACAGCCAGTTGGGAGATGCCATTTAACAATCAAGTTTAAGAAGTTACTGGTAATGAGGTATATCAGATTTTCCTTAAAAACTTGTGCCTTACCTTGCAGGAAAATACATGTGGAAGTAACTTAATCAATATGTTGAACCCCTAAATATAACATAATCTGTCAAACGCTCGGCACGCTTGACATAAGCTGCAGTTCATGTATTTATGAATGCTTACTTGAAAAGCGGCAAAAGCAATTTAATATATCAATGTCAGTCAATCGACTAGAAATCACGGGCAACTATTTTGTAAATAACTGATCCGCAATTAAAACTGTCATATACGGAAGAGCTTTTCATCTCGAAAATCGACAACGACATACTGTATGATCAAACTCTATGTGAGAGAAGAAAAGCGAAGAAAGGAAAATGACAGCAAAAAAAGAAAAGAAAAGAAGGGGAATTTCTGACCAATCATAAAAAATTTATTGATGTGACCCGAGACATCTCTGACATCAGGACAATTCACGAGTCGCACGTAGCTGTCGCTTTACATGTCGTTCTCTATAAGATAAACCGAAAGGGAAGCTGCATGCATGCAAACTTCTATCAATACACAAACCCGTTAGCTTAGAGTGTGAGTGGGTTTAAAGATAGATGCAATAAGTGATCCCAGGTAAAGAAACAGACATGAATGTGCAAGGACAGCGATCAATTCTCAGACCACATAACAGAGGTCTTTGGTAAGGCAATTATTTCATATATCTAGGAAAGTGAAAGCAATGCATTTATCTCTAAAGATTCGAACAGTTGATCAAACTGACTCCTTCCCAGGACGTATCAGTAAGCCACCCTCCAATCTCAGTTTGTAGTCTGCCTTTCTCTTTCTACCCTACGGTTGAAGTGAGCGCATTATAATATTAGAATGCTCAACGTACTGAAAAACGTCGGCAACCTCTTCCCTAAATGACATTGTCTGCCACAGCGTCTCTACAAGTGGGCAATGATGTACAATAAACTGCATCGCTCGTTTTCGCTAATAGGTAGCGATAATGAGAATTGAGGCCGTCAAGACTTTCTTGGAACGAGATAGAAGACTTGCCGTGCGACTTCGATTCTACCCCAGGAAGAGCATGACCGAATCTCTTCTTCATGTTGGCGAAAAAGGTATCGAAGATGTATGTGACGTATACGCGAACATTTGGCACTGTTGATATCCAAGATAGTTGTTCAACAGTTGTTTAATTGCCGGAACATATTTTTACAATTACTTTACATCATGTCAGGAGCCATATAATCATGAAAACAACCAACTGCACCTACTGTTTGTGCAATGTCGTAAATATCTTTGGCAACAAGAGTTAGCATTTGGTGGCGCCAATCAAGTAATATGCAAAACGATACACACAGTTACCAGTCGTAATGTGTATCAAAAGGCTCCTGAAAATGTCTTTCCCAAGTTCCCTGTTGTGGAGTTAAAGCAATCAGCTTTTTGTAAGAATCCATTACTGGACTCTTACCTGTCCTGGCTGAGACACGGGACTGCCGACCATACTGCATGCTCGTCTTCCGAAATTCCCTGTCCATGATAGAAAGGAAGGAAAAGGCTGGGTCATTTCCACTTGGTTCCACTCACCGATGTACGTGCAAGTTGATTAGATTGGTGACGTCTTGGCGAAGGAAGGTGTAATCCTCCGCTAATGAACGAAGCTTCAACTAGGCGCTGAGGCAAATTAGTTTGTATATATGGTTACATTCTCTATAGACGTACCCGTAGATGCAGGTAATTATTTCGTAAAAGTTTGAAAACTTTACTTGTCTCGTAACCCGATATTTCTTATATCCATTATTGAAAAGACTGGAGGTTTTATGTCTGGTCCGCCGCTGTCTTCTGGATGAACGCTCTTGGTGAGTTGCCACTGTAAATACTTCGTCAGCAGCTTCTTGTTCTCAGACATTGTGCAGACCTTGAATATTGAGATCCATTCCTGGAAAATACAAGGAAGAGATAGAGAAACAGGTGAGTGCCTTACAGGGACAAGACCAACACTGTTTTCTCTGTTATTTTCATACTAGGTGAAGCTTGCTGCACAATATTGCCATACGATGTATAAGCAAAGCCTTTAAAAATAAACGATCAGAGTAACTTACCTTGCAGGAGTTTAATTAGCTTCAGCAACATCACTACTTTCGGTCATTGCCGTAGAAATGCCTGTATTTTTGTATTTTACGCCGCCACTATTGGCCCAATGCTTTCGCAACAGGTACTATGAGACGCAGCAACCTTCGCACTGGTTCAGTGCCAGATACGCTATGAACGGGGTGCTAGTCACAATGAACGGATAATGTTATATATGGATAGAATTTGGTCTGCATCAATTCATTATGCACAATCTACTTGACCAGTCTATTTGTAGTGCGTACTTTAATAGGAGCAGACGATTTCCTGTCAAAGGCAAATCAAAAAGTTCCTTATGCAAGAATGATCCAATACGCACGCATGATGAAGAATGCACACAAGTTCCTACTCCGATGACTGAGAAAACCCCGTGAATTTCTGTGAAGCGGGTAGAGACCCCATTGATTGGTACCGTGACGTACTAACGGTTGGTGCATTTTTTTGGGCATCTTTAACTCTTTGCAGACAGGTTGTAATGTCGTCAGCAGCAAATATTCTCAACCGACAGTTCAAGGGTAACATTGACTGACGCCCATGACTGACGGATGAGCTTACACTCTTCTCTGCAGAACTTACTAGGAACCCCGTTCCGGGCTTCGTCGTCGATCTGAAAGACGACAGCATCTTTCAATGGTAAGTTGTGGCCCAAATATGCTATAGCAGTTCTTATGGGATGATGAAGGGACGTTGCGATTATCGGATCACCAAAAACGATATACGAAGGCGGTTATTTTAAGGTACTGCATTCTCAAGTCCAACTCCTAGTTTGAACTCATGTACGACCTAGGCAACTATGACATTCCCGGAAGACTATCCGTTCAGTCCACCCACCTTTCGATTCAATCGAGAATTCTTTCATCCCAACGGTAATTATGTCTCGCTAATTGATTGAACCTTTTACTGAGTAGTTCCGCAGTTTACCCTGACGGTCGGCTATGCATCTCCATTCTTCACCCTCCTGGTGATGATCCTGTAAGCGGCGAAAAGGCAGAGGTAGCGTCCGCTTTAACGACTGCCATCTGATATGGCACGGAAACGAGCAATGTAAGAGTTACTGAATGCTTGACTATGCTTGAATAGGAACGGTGGAACCCTACGCAGGTGGGTCAGGACACTATCAATCAAGCAAGCTAAATTTATCCTATTATTCCCATAACTTTTTCCAGTCTGTAGAAAGTAGGTGAAACGTATACAATTTCTTTCTTTTATTATTCACATTGTTTTATTTTGTATAGGTGTGCTGATGTCAATCATTTCATTACTGGCGGATCCTAACTGCTCAAGTCCAGCCAATGTGGATGCAGGAGTAAGTTGATAATGTGAGACATAACCTTAAACAAGACATGCTAGGTTGCATATCGAAAAAATCGTGAAATGTTTGATAACATAGTCAAAAGTAAGTATTACGAGCAGATGAAGGAAAAGATCGGGCTACTTAAGCGTTTTGTCAGGTCAAGTCGAGACGTCCAAGCAGGATATTCCCCCAGGATTTAAAATGCCCAAAACAGAGCAGGACTTTATGATCACAGCACCCGTTGAAATAGAAGACGACGATAATTTGTAAGATGATGATGACGAGTTGGTCATAGCGTATATTTAACGTATTGTCGCAGCTGGTATGAATCAGGGGACGATAGCGATTTTGATGCGGACGGTTATGAGGATGAGGAAGAAGACGATTAGGAAGAATATGGAGCGTGCATTGAGGAAACTCAGTAAAACTTGGATAACTATTTAGTTGTCGCTCATCTAATCTTTCCGTGTTTTTCTGGCGATCGTCATGACATTCTTTTTCTTACAAGCAATTTACTGTTGATTGAGCGGGAATAACTCATAATCACGGATTGATATTACTACGAGACAACGGAACATATTAATAACTTGGTGAAACAAAAGACCTGGAATAATATGCAGTGGAACCTTGAATTTACGATAGCAGTATTGGATACTGTTTATTGAACAACTTTTTACGCTACTCTAAATAAATTTTGCGTCCATGCAAGGATCAAGTTTGCGCTAAAGGGATATAAACATGCGTCATTAGTAAATGGATTATGCGGGAAATATATTTTGCTTACATCAACTTGGTCCTCCAGTGGACACAAAATTCATTCGAGCAGCGTAAAAAAATGTTCATGGCTAGTAAATGAAAAGATAGCTTGACATCTTTTTTACTTACCCCCGAAGGGTAGTCCCGTGGGGACGGGGACCTACGCCGCACCTTGGCCAGGTGGGTCGTGGTGGAAAAAAATTACGATGGCGTAGAATTGGCCATGTTATATGTAGCACTGCAGAGGACTTGAGGCGATACAGCGTATGGCGGGCCTTATAGTGAGGCACAACAAAGAATAAATTTAGTTCTGTATGTACACACATTAAAAAGTACTTACTTCTACAACAGTAGGGAGCACTGAAAAGCCAGTGATGGTTCGGAACAGAGGTCGTGCAGGCTAAATAGATAAACAACAAATATAAGTACGTTGATATATGGTATATTAGGGTTTTTTTTACCGAGAGAAGATAAAAAAAATTAAAACCGAGCAAAGATTAAAGACTATATCGATAGAAAGCCGAAGAGAATGAAGAGGATAGATCAGAGAGAGGAGAGAAAAGAAAATTTCGGATGCGATTTTTGAAAGAGAGGGTAACTGAAAAAAAAATATAGAGGTTTTCCTTTAAATACTGTTTTCGTTGGATCTAGCTATATCATAATAGGAAACAATTAACGGGATTAGACTATAGTTTGTAACAAAGACTCTCATGCATCTGACAATGAGCTAAAAACTAGAAGCAAGCCAGAATATCAGAAGAGAGGAAACTAAGAGGACAATTACTGAACTAACAACAACCTGAACTCTGCTTTTTAAGATAGGACCTTACCAGAAGACATGGATCTCTTCAGGATTAGAGCAAGAATTTGTCGTCAAGCATTTCGGATCTAAAATACGACATAAAGTCCCCTTGTTTGTTTATCAATAACAAGTCTAGCATATAGTAAGGAAAACAAAGAACAGAAATGCATTAAAAAATTGTATACCCCATATAACCTTCTGACATCTCTAAAAGCTTTGTACAAGAGATTGATGGAAAGGAGATCTAATAGATAATAAAAAATCATCTGAAATAAGGTTGAAATTTTGGACGGGATTATTGCTTCATGTTAGGCATAACTCTTACACAAACGATATTGACAAGAAATGGATTCTGTCAAGGGATAAAAATATTACTTTTCTTTGTCATATGCATAGAAGATCAATGGTCACCAAAGGTATAACGTATGCATATTATCAATATAATGAGCGTTGATGGAATATCTTGTTAACATTTGTTCCGTCAAAAATAACGTGTTTCCATTAATAGTGACTTTCGTTATCTTGGAATACCGACTACTGCACCTCTTTTCTAATTCAGAGCTCTGTTTTGGGTATCTTAGGGGGTTGACTTGGCACTGCATTGGTTATGTCATTGGAGAGAGAACTAGAGTCATTGTTGTCAGTTATTACAAATACAGAAATGTGGTTGACGTCAAAAGAATAAAGTAGAAGAAGAAGAGGGGAAAAGAACTGGGTCATCGAAATGGATTCACATTGTTTTTCTTTCGTCTATCAGGCCACGGAGAGAACGGTTATTATCTTGTCATGGAAAATGCGCCCATCCATACACCAGTCAAGGTTAAGCAGTTGGTCGAAAAAAGAGGATGCAAATGTCTCTATCTCCCTATCTACTCTCCCTTTCTCAAACCAATAGAAGAGTTTTGGGCCAAAGTGAAGGCTGGGGTGAGAAAGGAGCCCTTACGAGTTGACGATAACCTTCAAGAGCGTATTGTTCAAGCAGCGCAAAAAGTAAAACGCTCAGACTGTCAAAGATGGATCAGATACTCTGAGAGGTTTTTTATCAGATGCAAAAATAGAGAACCACTTCTTTAAATAAACTCGTCTTGCTGTGGTTTGAAACAAACTATCTCGGTGATTGTGAACATGCGATACGGCTTTACGCAAAGAAGGGTAGTCTGACTGCAAATATTTTCATCCAATCATGCATAATTATTTTATATTCCGCAAAAATCTTTGAATCCCCACTACGCAAATAAAAAATAGAAAGGCGCAGACAATAGAAAAACACAGTAAATACAAGTGTTTAGTCGACTTAGAATTTCACCAGTCATTGAAACGGCATACCTTTGTTTTTACAGCTGCAAAAATAAAATTGAAGGCCGCTCTTATCCCGGATAACATTGACTTTTTATGGTGTCAGATAGTTTATAAATTTTTATATTGCTGAAGACAACAATAACTAAACCCACTACGGTGCAGAAAGAAAAGCAATTTTTCTTCATCCACAACCTTTTTAATTGAGTGTCCGAAAATCGATTTCCTTCCCCCTTTTGCTAGTACCAATTGATGGCAGCAGAGGAAATTTTCCCAACTATAGAAGAGAATCTCAACACAGCAAATGCAGCGGTTAATGCTGCTCTTGAGCAGCTAGAAGGGAACAACTTTGAGCAATATGTCACAAGAGCAATGGAAGATATACGGCTTTCTAACGAAATGTACGCGACGCGGAACCGAGAGATCTACCAAACGAACATGAGTACATTAAAGCAGGAATCCGTTCAAAGCCATATAACTGAGCCATTTCCTAGGCCTTCAGGCCAAGTTAGATGCTCTTTTAGCGAAACTCCATGGAATACAACTAGCGCTACGCGATACAGAAGAGACGATCGTGAACTCTGAACAGCAACAATCAAACCTTACCGATATATCATCACTTGAGGCGGACATTAGTAAGATAAAGGAGGAAATCCTAACACTTCAAGAGGAAGCATCGCGATTCCCACATGAAGAAGATTTAGATATTGTCACCAACCCTATCACGTAAGATCCAGCTGATGCGTTGCACAATGGTTGACTTTGTAGATGTAAAGGATCCAACTTGCCATTTATCGATCTTTGGGAATTAGCATGATTCCAGATAACGAGGGGAAACCTACTCACAAATTTCGACTCTGTACGTTCCCTATTTTATCTCACTTGATCATGTGCTTATTTCTTATTTTTTTCTTCCATATACCACAGCATCGCCCGAGAAGAAGAAAGCTGAAATATTCTGTGCAGAAGATTATACCACATATTTTAGGGTCAGGCATGTGTGGGATTTTTTATAAAGTATAATTATAACTTTCTATTGTCCATATCCATTAATAACAAGTCGCTTGGATCACCAAATCAGGATGACATTTGATAGATAGAATCAAGTGTCTGCCAAGTCTATGACTTGAAACTACTACATGTTCCGCATCATTGAACAGCACGTGAGATACTAGATAGATGTTTTTGCGTTTCAAAAAAAATCCCATCTTCCTTCCTATTTGCGGCTTGGACAACTTGTTCTTGCAATGGGTAGTTGGACTTCGTGTTAAATTCACAATGGACTTCATATGCATCTGCATGAAAGAAGCAGGTTCCTGTAATGTCGTGAATGGAACCGAACAGAAAAAAGGGGATGAATTCACGTATTATCAATGTGACGTCCTTGTGTCAAAGGCAGGAAAGGGGTGTGTATCTTTTAGGTACTTCTTCAACAATAGCACGCTTATAGTTTTTCAGCCATTACACACAGTATTTACAGAGCGACTTCATACGTATCTTTTGAATACGATGACTATAGCAAATTGATACGGCCATTCACAGAATATTCGATGTGCTGTATACGATGAGGAAAAGAAACTTATCCGGTATAGTTTCAAGCTATACATCCATTCCATCATTGTTTGAGCAGTTTGTTTTGCTTTTCACCCTCAGCTATTGCGCTTAATGCATTGAAAATGTCACAAACACATTGTTCTATTGTGAGTGATACGGAAAGATTGACTTTACACACAAAAAGATACGATTGTCCCTTTTAGCTTATTATTGCAACTAAGAGACAACGGATACGCTTTTGTCCGATTTACGGAAGAATCAGCCCAATGTCACTGAGCTAACTTATGGACCATGGTAGAGACGACTGTGATTTCTGTCAATCTCACATTGACAACAACTAACAATGTCCGCTGGTATCATTGTCAGAGCTCGACTTACTGATTGATTAATCTATAAGAGCTATCAACTTTATTCTTATTTCGCATCATCCTCCCTTACTTTTGTAGCTACTCTACGAAAATGGGAGATCTTTACACTTATCTTAACAGAGATTACGCAGAGCGTGTTCTCCAGGATCTCCGCGAGAAAGAAATTGTTTTGGCTCCATTTGAAAACGACTTCCCTTCCGAGGCTGAACGAGAGGCAGCTGTAGCGCAGTGTCTTTCAAGGCTTAAAAGCACTGATTTGCTCATAATACTGAACCATAGATCAGGATACATGTCATTGGTAATGTTAAACCACATATACAAAATGCAATGGCAGAATAACAAGCGCATTTTCTGTAGGCAACGAATGAAAGGATTGATCGGATGAGGACGACAGCCAGCCGTACGTGGCCTATGTACATTTTGTATATCCTTGGAGTGTCATTTGTGAAAACGGATCTTATTGCAATCTTCGAGAAGCTTATGACCAGCGATCCCTCCCTTGACATGAAAAATTTCTGTCAGCTTCATATGGAACTAATGGAGTAAGTTTCAAAGAAATATAATGTTTGTGATATCAACCATTGTTTAGACGTCATTCTGAGGATGATTATACCCTCTGGTACTGCGGACAGCATTATGACACGGTCGACACCCTGATGCAGAAGCAATATGGTGCTGTTATGGGCCGAGGTGCAAATACAACTTGGTCCGGGATGCTTAAGAAAATTTTCGACCTTGAAGTCCCATCATCGCAAGTGAAGATTAAACCGATTGCAGCTGTTGAATGTAATCAGGAAGAAGCTGATACGCTCGAGTGTGTTCTTATCTCCCTAATGCTTGGAAATTGCAACGTATCACCCGGAGGTACTAGACCAAGTCTTTGTATGACGGCGCCAATTCCAGCCAGCATTCTCTCAGCTTCCAAGAAATGTAAGGATTGGGCTATAGACAGAGTGAACCCAGGATCAAAATTGCAATGTCCAGGTAAACATTGGATTATTTCTCATATGTTGTATTGAAACACCGTGATTCTCTAGTAAACAGAAGTGTACCTGAACCATGTCCTGACCGATTCCATCGGGAAATACTGCGGCGGTCGGTAGTCGCGATCAACAATACCTATCATCAATCACGTAAATATCAAATGAACGAAGGGCACATAGCCCTTAAGATAAGCGAGGCGGAAGCGCCATGGATTTCACGGAAGCTACTTGTTGTCGGGGTAAATCTTCCGGCGTCAGATCTTAATACTGGAATCCGGGTGATAAATACAAAACCAGGTATATGGCTAGCGAAGCTACTACGTATCCTGGCGACAGGGTATGGTAAAGAAGCTTTTCCGTCGTTTATAAATATCATTCCATTACCGGTGAGTAAAAATGGAACGCGATATAGAAGACGTTTGCCATAGAGTGCATGTCAAGAAAAGCTAACTCTGGGAATCTCAGGACCCCTCGAAGCTGTACCTTAAGTCGGCAACTTGTTACACAGAGCTGCATAGACTACTTCACGCCAGCATTAACGTCAGAAGACCTAGCGTCATTGTTGCTATGGGATTTGACGCGGCAAGAATGTTCAATGCTGTAAAACTTCAATCAAGCTTTTTACATAGAGTGGGAGAAATTGAAGTCTACAACTCTTCACAGGATCCAGATGTAAGTAGAACAAGCCAATTTTTATTTGATATGGATTGTTAATGGACATGACAGGCCAACGATGAAAACTCGTTCTCACTAGTAATACCAGTAACGGACCCTGGATTCATGAAATACATCGGGTTTACTGTAGCTATGCGGCACCTATCGTTTGCAGCTTTTTCGGTGGTTAACATTGTGCTTCAAATCGTTGACCTGCTTGAATCTAGCAGGCGCTATCCACCGCGAGGTGCAGAGTGGGCACATTATGTCAAAGATCGGGCAGAAAAAATGCTGAGACAGAGCAGTTTAGCCGAGTCATTGTCTGAAATTCGACGTCGTGCGATAGCAGAATACAATGAGTTCCATGCTGTAGCTCGAGCCAAATCACAAAATGAAAAGGCAAAAATGTCACACACAGAGCGCTCTCGGCTTCATTTGGACGCTGTTATAAGAGGAAGGATGTCTTGGAAGAAAAGAAGCGAAATGCTACAAACCAAGTTTGTTGGAAAGTCAGCTGTCCGTCACATCCCAGGAAAGAAATCACACCTTCGAGAGCAAGAAGCGTCAGAAGAACGTATACGGCAGGTTAAGTCCCTTTTGACCTTCTCTCGCCGTTACTTTACAAACGGCAGGGGTACCATGTATAGATCACAATCTTTTTATTCCACTTGAATATTGATATTTTTTGTAGGGAGCAACTCCTGGAAGCCAAAGAGGGGGCTTCAGTGGTCAATTTTCTAGCCAAGCGAAAGCATATAGCTTCGCAGGGTAGTGATGCGATACGCGCTTCGGTTATACGAATGCAGTCAAAAATACAGAAGCCTAGGCCGCACTTGACATTGAGATACCGATAAGCAGTCGGTAAAAATACGAAGTTAAACCATCTCGTGCAAGTATACAAGAACGTGCAAGAAAACAGTACGCCGTTCCTACTATTGACTTGTCCGCACTGTGATGGCACTCTAGCGTCACAAGAAACTATACCAACAAAATGCTTGTTTGGCTGTGGCCTTGCTATCGATTCTTCGAATGGTTCACAAGTGGTAAGGCTATCTCCAAGGCTGGGAAGAAGTATGGATGATTTACGTACATTGGGACAAGACCTTTTTGCAAAATCGAAGCGGCTGCCGTTGATTTTGAGTTTTGGAAGCCATCAAGCAGCGATGAGTGCGCCGCTGCGGATTTGCTATGATATTTGAATCAGCAGATCATTATTGCTAAATTTAAACTTGCAACAACACCTTGCTGGCGTTGCGTAAGTGATTTTCTCGAAGGGATGGCAAAGCCAATATACACAAGAGTCTTATTTTATCAATGGTTATTTCTTTTGTCTAACCTGGTTTTCAAACTCGCGTACCTAGCCCTGTTTCGTCTGAGGATGGTCGTCGATATCGAGATCGCTCAATAATTATTCGTGTAAGTAAATTGGTAAGCTGGGTCTCTGGTTGAGGAATTTCCTGCAAAGGAGTCCCTCGCAGATTTTCGCGGTTGTGTCACTTACGATTATATTACTAGGACCCAGATACCAATCAATTGGTAGCCGCACATAAAGTATCTGTCCGCAAGAAGCCGCAATATGGAAAAGCTGTTGTAGCCACGCCATTCAAAGGTCGCGCAGGTGAATATGGAGGTATCACCGTTGGTAATGGCTCGCATGGGACATTCACTGTTCCCAACATCCCGGATGAACTATACGGCCACCAGCTCGCCCTCCAAATACTTCCCATACCAAGGAGACCCCGTTCTGGATTGCTGTTATGATTTTATCAGGTAGCGACATTTTGTGAAGTCAGTGAAGGTGGTGAGTAACATATCCATTCTTTACGCTATAATGTCTAAACGCAAACATGACAGGTCAAGGACGTCACCGATGTCTAGGAGTATCATGTACAGAAACAATACGGATTCGTTCTCAGCAATTGGGACAGACCGCGCGAAGAGCCTTAGAATCTGTCAGTACAAGAGTTATATGCCGTACAAGTACCGCTTGCATTATATGATATGAACAATATCTCAGACCGGATTAGAAGATCATTATAGCTATTGTTTATCAATCATACCTGCAAACAAAATCTGCTTTTATCCATTTAGCCAGAATGTATTGTTTTAAAACAAAAAGTTAGAAATGCAGCATTAAATATATATCGAATTCGCTATCCAAATCCAGAAAGAGTGATACAGTCTTGTTTTTATCAAGCGATTGCTTAAATTGAGCTACTGATGGAATCTACCGGTGTTAAACAAGCTTTCGACCAATTTTCTAATGTCAGACAGTAAAATTGCGAAAATGGAATCATGATTTAAGCTGATGGTTAGGTACTGTATCGTTGTTTTATTCATATTCTTTTGGGATATCATAATGCCTTGTAACGATTTCACCATCACCAAATATAAGCTCTGAAACCTACAACTTCCGTATAATTCCCAATGCAAAAATTTGATGAATCTAAGATAACAGAAAGAAGAGTGAAAGTATGGGTTGAACTCTTACTCTGCAAACCATATATAAGTAGTTCTGACTTTTTGTCCTTGCTTTTGTTAGGCGTTTCACTTCAACTACATATATTTAAGGAATTCTGTCACGAGCCGTTACCAGATATACTCACAGCAAGAACGCGCCATGGTTCACAGCATGTGGGTGGCAGAAATGTTGGATGGCGCTATTGCAAGGGCAAAGGGTGTCACATCCAACCGTGCTGAGTATTATATAAAACATGGAAGAAAAAAAGGCATTGCAACATCAAAACCAAGGGAGGGGAGCCCAAGCAAAATAACGAAGGGAACCATGCGGGATGTCGAGTTGAAAATCATACGTGAGCTGCATACACCTGCGAAAGTTCAGCACGCGAGATTGGCTGAATCACATGTGGAAGTGTCATACTCCCACATTCAGTAACACCATGCATAAGCTTAACCTTTTTTTTGCGTTGACAAATACTTAGACTCAATTTAATGGAAAGATACAAAAGAGTAAGGCTTCAGTGGGAGAAGGAACACGTAGACTGGAGGATGGAACAGTGACAGAAGGCCATCTGGTCCACGTAAGCCGCGATTCCTAATTGTCGGTAAGGATGGCATGAGTTAGGTGTTGCGCAAGGATGGCGAAGCTCTTATGGAGTGTCATATAAAGGAAACGACCAAATTTAGTGCTGGTGCGGTGATGTTGTAGGTATGTTTTGGTCCAAACGGAGTTGGTGCTGTTACTGCAGTGGAAGGCGGGATAAACGGTGATGACTATATCCATTATCCTGCGAGGCAATTAGCTGCGTTTCCTCCAAAAACACAAAGATAGGAACTATTTATTTCAGGAAGATAGCATTTGCCATACTTGCGCTACAGCACGGCGCTGGAAGGAGAAAAACCATGACTCTGTTATTCCATACTAGCCAGACCAAATATTAGATCGGCGTCAAGATGTAGATAATCTTATAGTATCAACGTTTTATTTGCCCCTTTTACTCTAGCTAGTAGTTACAAGAAAGCTGGTTATGAATGGTAGGCCAGCAGGTATAGATTAGTCATATTAGACAAATTTTTCCAGCTATACAAACCGGCGAGGAAGAGCGTACTAATCAAAACTAATGTCAGTAGAGGCAATGGAGATAATGTGATTCATATATTATAACTGATGCCGAACAGTTACATTATGTCATTGTTGCAGAATATATACAGAGCCTATAGAAAGTAGGATCAAAACGCATAAAGCGATTGGTCTGCGATTATTATAAGGCAGGACTTCCATCCTGTTTGTTTCACATATATGCAGTGTATTTTATAGGGATTGCTAATTGGGTGCCTGTTTTGCTGGTTTTAGTTCCTCAAAAGTTGCATGCTATTTGCATTTAATGTCCTGCAACCTGATAACGCTGAGGTTAGAGTGGTAGTTCAACAGACTTGATTGTTTTCGCTCAGTCAGAGTAATTTCAGGGTTATCTAAACAGCTCGCTTAAGAAACGAGCTGACGTATATAGAGTGAGGATCGGGGTTATCCCCAAGTCCGTCATATCTGTTCACTTTAACAGA